>CAIGRN010157362.1:0-10243 GCA_903798345.1 Fraxinus anomala
TAGTGGAGAACACGGTTCAGTTTGGTCGATTTGTGATAAATTTTCAAACCAAATAATTTAAAGCGGTTCGAGATTTTTTCAAATCAAACCAAACCACTTCAATTTCTAAACCGAACCAATTCAAACTACTTTTTCCATTTTGATTCGATTTAAAATCATGGTTTAACAAAAAAAAAAAAAAATTTATCGAAAAAGTTAAATCATAAATATTAGTCTAAAATTTCACGTTAAAATATAAATAGTATCATTAAAAATATTACAAACCAAAGTTCTATAATTCTAATTATTATAATGCAACGATATGATAGATATTTTTACCTCTTAGTCGATACTAATTAACAACACATCTGCAGCCAATTTTTAGGGCAAATCATCGCTTCAACCATTTTTGCATTCAACGAACTTCTAAATAAATCAAGAATTCGACCACTAGTAGCGAATGCAAATTAGAAATAATTATGGATATTTGAATAGCTAACTCACATTTAGCAATTTTGGGGGTAATATCTTTTATTTAATTGCATTTAATTTCTGCCTGAGTAATCTATCGAAATGCTCATTGGTCAAATTTTCAAAATGACAATTTAAGTAATCTACGGAATCATTCTAACAATTAATAGTTAAATTTAAAAATTAAGTTAAAATGTACGTAATTAATTGACTAGCCTGACCAAAAATTTGAGACAAAAATAAACAAAAACAAATGTTGTTCGCTAAAAATTTAACAGAGCCTAGCTCAAATTAGAACAAAACAAAACAATTATCAATAAAATATAGCAAATAATTATCAAAAAATATGAAAATTTTGATCAATTGGCCTGAAAATCTTGCGAATAAACAAAATTATTAATAGAAAGAAAAGAAATGATTCATAATTTCATATAGTGAGCTGGACAATAATGTGTGCTCTAAGCCATTTGTCAACTCGATTTGTTGTATGAATTTATAAGAGAAATAATTCAGTGCAGTCCACTAAGTACGGATCATTCCGCTTCCTTTTCCTCTTTTTACGGTAACCCTTTTTTTTTTTTCCTGTTTTTCTTATTTAATTTTTTTATTTTTATCACTGGTACCAAATAAATAATTTTCATACTAGTGGATGTTAAGAATAAATTTTATTTTGACAGTAAAAGATAATTTACATTAAAATAATATTTTTTAATTTAAAAGCGAAAAAAGTTAAATAATATTAAATCGTGTTTAAGCAAAAAATTCTTTATACCCAAAAATAAGTCACTAACGTATCGAAGATTTATAAATAAAGTTATATGTTATATTTTTATTAACATCTTGTATAATATCAAGAAACGAGATTTCTTGCTTCTAATGCGTATTGACGTGGCGGCACTTGTGATTAGACATGACTAGAAAATGAATAACCATTATTTTAGCAATACTGAAAATTTTAAAAATAAATCATATCATACAGCAAATGTGCAATAAATTGTTGTAACACCTGCAAATTACTCTTTAAGATATAAATTTAGAGAATTACAATTGATGTTTGTTGTATGGTGAAATTCCACGAGCGTACGGAGTCGTTGACAAGAGTTATGAATATTGTCCCAATCCCACGAGAAATAAAGTTCAATTTTTAGTGTATTAGTTATTATTAAATCCAATTTATTTACGTGTTGTTTTTATTCTAATTTAACTACGAAAGCAATAAAAGATTTGGTTTTTATCAAACACGAATGTATTTGAATTCTGACTTCACCTATTGACTTCGATTTTCAATCTTGATTTATGTAATTGGATTTTTATTTTATTTTTTCTCGTTTTTGAACCTTACTAACTCACAGTATAAACTGTGCCCACGCATAGTAGACTTGGTTAAGCCCCCGACACTCAAAAAAGCATTTGTGTCCACGCACGGTGTAATCCATGGAGGTCGAATTTTGTAGTTTGGTCCCTGAACTTTTTCATGTGAGCGTTTTGATCTTTTTCAACAATGTTTCATCACGTTGACTTCTCTTCACATTTACTTGACCTTTGACACTTTCATGTCTTCATTTTGATGTCCAATATAATTTTTCTATTGTTGTATTCCAGCTTCCAAACTTTGGATTTCACCATTTTTTTTCTATTTTTTCTTTGTTTCTTCATCAAATCGTTGAATTTTATATATTAAACATAATATACAATGAATTAGGCGATATTTCCTTAAAAAAAAAAATCTATAAAATGTTTTTACTTAATACCCTAAATAAGTATGTAGAATACACTTATCAAACCTTCAAATTTGAACATCCGTTTGTCTTGAAACAAAACTATAACTTAACTTAAAATAAACACACAAACATGCAAAATGTTTTTTTGCTAAATAACATGGCTTTTACTTTATGATTGATATTATGACATTAAATCTATAAATAGCTTCAAAGTTATATTACTAAAATGAATATCCACTTTTTCAATACGGTATTGATGTGTGTATGTGAAGAATTAAGTAAAATATTGTGAATTTACAAGTTGTTTCATTCTCGGCCCTTAATGGTTAAATTTTTCCTTTCATCACTCGTAAAATTCACACACCCCCAAACTTATACTTTTTACTATCTACAAGTGTGTGATTTAAGATTAAATCTTTATGTTTATTCTCACATATCTAGTTTAGATATATTTCACTAATTGTAAGACGACATTTCAACAAACAAGCATTCTTCAATTATTTTGCTTGTTTCAATTTCCAAAACTCAAGTAGGTTAATAATCTCTTATTAAAAATCAAATATCTTAAACAAGTGTTTTGGGCTTATCCAAGGCAAGTGGTGCGTCTTCTATTTCATGTACATACTTATCAGATTTTTTAACCTTTTTTTATTTTCAGCATTCTCTCAATTAAACTTTTTAAACGATCCTTGTAACGAGCTTTTGGTTGATAGCTCTCAAATCAGCTGACTTTGGGGCAATAAGTTTTAGACACCTTTACAGACTTAATAATTCAGTCATAAAAACTACGAAGAGAAGTTTCCAAATATATACAATTTTGTTTAAGGATATATATAATTTAGTGGTTATGATCTAGCACATATGATCCACTATTTCAATCTATCAACATACGCATAGACTCATTTGCCTCAAGATTTTCAGCTAGTTTCAAGATTTTCTTTTGCCTCACCTTTTATTTTTTATTTTTCAAGGGACCTTAGACATGTATTTTAGAGGAAAAGAGAAATCGTCTTAATGCCGGAATAGGGTCATGACCCCACTGTTGCATGTCTTCGTTCTACCTTTTGAGGGTAATCCATCTTGTTTCGAGAATTTCAAAAGACACCATTTTGTCATGAGTTGGGTACAACTTATTTTTGGGTTATATTCAACACGTAATAGTTCCACATTTTGATGTGATGGCCGCATTAGCCTATGTATTGTATGATTTATTATGTTGAAAAAAAAATATCTCTAATAAAGTTAACATACAATTATATATATCTTGACATGATAAGCAACATTCGACATAAATTAATTAAGAGAAGTAGGTTTTATATATGAATGAACAGATAAAAAATGTCAAAAAAATTTCCAAATATAGACAAAAAATGGGTGGCAGCAATTGTTCATCAACAATTTGTGTAGCTTTTGTAACTTCCCCTACCCATTTGAAGTGCACCTAGTGGCCCCTTGATTCATTTGTATTGTATGCATGGCAAGAGACAAAAAAATTGGACATGATAAAATCCCAACTTCTCATTCTCTATCCTCAAAATTTGATCTTTCACAATCCTTCTTGCAAGTACAAGAAATCTTGCATTCACATATGATCTTGACTTTGCATTGAAGATATTGTGTATAGTTTAGCGCACTTGGGAATTGTAAGTGTCTGTTTGGTAGGAATTAAAAATTTTGATGTTAATTTAAGTTAAAGTTAAAGTTAAAGTCAATAATTAATTTTAACCACACATTTTATTGAAGTTGCTAACTTTTTAATTATATAATTCATTAATTTTTATCAAAATCTACTAGAAATTTAATTAAATTTGTAAGTAAAATTTTATTCCAAAGATTCAAAGAACTTTCAAGACTTTTCATGACCAAACCACTACTTGCCTTTAATACTCAAGTTGTTGACTAAAAATTCAACCACCATAGATAGTGTTAGATATTTATAACATAAATATAATATGTGAAAGAAATAATTAATTCATATGAAGTGTCAAATTGGTGAAAATGTAAAATTTGTGTGGGAGGTCAGGGGTTCGAGTCACACCTCATGCATTATATTAAAAAGGTGGAAGCAGTTTCATTTTTTTTCTGCCTATATAAACACCCATCTGGACATTAGGAAAAACACAAAAAAAAAAATTTTGTATCTTTCTATTAAAGGGAAAGTATTATACTCAATTTTTCATATTTTCTGGAGTACACTTGAGAGTTCTGAAAATTAATTGTGATTGCTGCACAATTATTTTATTTGATCATTGTATCTTGGAATTTTCTGGAGTACACTTGAGAGTTCTGGAAATCAATTGTGATTGCTGCACAATTGGTTTATTTGATCGTTGTATCCTGGCGGTGATTGTCCACAGAGGTCGCAGCAGTTATCAACGGGTAATTTCGCTTTAGGATACTAGACTCGATCAATCGATAAGTTTTAATTCTGCACTTTACTGTATTGCAACTATTAATCTTTCTTACAGATAGAAGGGAAAATTTCACCACTGGTCCTCAACCTACAGCCTAATTATAAATTATTTCTCAACCTATTTATGTAATAGTTTCATAATCAGTTTTCTCGAATGACCGAAACCTTCCAAACTCTATTAAATCATCACGTGGTCCTAACGATCACTTTTATGAAGAATGAAAGTGTTAAAGAGTTGTTCTATGAAGTTTTTGCCTCGACACTTATTTCCTTCATAAAGTTGGTCGTACAAGTATGTATTTCACAATTCAAGAGCCGATTTTTATGAGATTTCTACATAAACAGTTGATTCACTGTCAACTTTCATCGATTTTTACATAAACAATTGATTCACTATCCCTTTTCATACGTTTTTTTTTCTTGCATTCACAAACTAATTCTCATCAGTTCATGTTTAGAAATATGTGTCGAGTCACGACCAAAGACTAATTTTTTATAATGATTAACTATCAAATTATTGTAAACACGGTCAACTTATAAGTGTTTACTAACTTTACAAAAAGGTTTTTTAAATGTGGATTGGTGCAAGTTGGGGTCTGAGTAATGAAAAAAGACCGTTGAGTGCTTTGGGAAATTTGGATGGTAGAGACAACTCCATGATCTAAAAATACTATTTACATTCTTCTTTTTATCTTCTATCGACAGTTTTCTTTGTCATAACAAATTAACAACAAAAAATGCACTTCTCTGTCAATGTCGGCACCAGTTTTTTATCACATACTATGGTTCTTTTCGCCGAGTGATAAACTAAAGTATAAAACTCTATCAGATTGCTCTCATAGTTGTGTTTTTTTTCCCCCGAAAAGTAAACTAGAAGGGTAAAGATATATCGACTGTCTTTTGTTTGGAAAGGCTCGAGCCATGCCTTGAGGCGCATGCAAATTTTCTTATTTTTTGTTGTCTTAAGAAATAGAAAATTACAAAGATGCCATCTTAAGGTATAAAATTATTATAGAGACACTTGCGAGTGTCTTTTCAAAAGATTTAAAACCCTCTTATAAAGTTTATTTTCCACGACAAATTCTCCCCCACTAAGCCAAAAAGCAAGTTATGTTACCCATTTGCATTCGTATTTTTGAAAATTTTCTATTTTCTTAAAATAAATATTGTCATAAATTAATCGATTTGGTTAATTTGCAATGTATGAAGTAAAATATTTTTTGTTTGTTATTTCTTAATTTGTTATATTTGAATAATGTTTGAAATTTGGATTTTTTTTTTTTATAATCTTCCTTTTTCAAATCAACTTTTGGTATTGATTTTCTTTTTTTCGTTAAAGAAAATTTTTAATTTTGGCAAATATTCTTGAGATTTAACCATTTGTGATAAAGGGAAAAGAATTAACCTTTCTTCAAGCTAAAAAACTTTCATATGTACACTAAAATTAAGAAAAAGAAAAGAAAAAAAAAATATATATATATATATATAGCACCAAATTTAGTATGAAGATAAGGGTAAATAGAAAATACATATTTATTTTTGCTTACATATAATGTTTCTACAATTTCTGAAAAGGTCGAGAGCATGTCCATAATAATCAGATATCTCATACAGGGTGCACGCATAATTTGATTATTAGAAAAGTAACCATATAAAAATGGTAACACTGTTATTGTGGAAAATGTCATTACCTTTCATTTTTTGACATTTTCACCTTTATTTTTACTTTTCATTACTCAAAAGGTGATTTTCATCCATTTCTTCAAATAAAAATTGTGAAATGACAAATATATCATTCTCTTTAAATAAAACAAAGGAAAAAATAATTGCAATAATAGTCCTAAATTTTTTGAAAAGTACAAAAGAGTTCCAAATAAATTATTAAAATGCAGTTAGTACATGATATCCCTATCTTTCACTATTATTGCAAGAAAATTCCATCATACCTATCATTTTTTTTTTTTTGCATTTTCACCATTTTTCCACAATAATAATAAAAGATGGAAACGTTATATGCTAATTACTCAATATAAAAACTATGATAGTTTAGACATATTGCAACATGCCCAAACAATTGCAGTGTACACAATTTAGATGTAAATCATACTATGCCCTTGTTTGAATTGTTTCAATTAAAAAGTTTAAATTTTGCATTAATATCTTAACTAGCTAAGTTTTAGAATTTATTATTTAAATTTAAAGATAAACCGATCCCACTGCCTATTTGCAAAACCAGGTCGAATCGATTCACATGAACAACCAATGAGTCATTTCTCAAACATTCACCAGTGATATACTGAATAATATTATTTGGAGTATCAGTTTACATCACATTTGAAAAACCCACAACCCTAACACCTTTTAGACATGAAAGAAATTATGAATATCAATTGATTTTTGTTGTCTCGCGGATCAAATCACCCGTAAAGACTTTCCTTATCGAGAACTAGTTTATAGTGCCTAAAATGATTACGGAATATTGTATACATTCGTCATCATTAAAATATCTTAGAGGGTAGGAGAATAAGAACACCATCTTCAACGTTAGTGCTTTTGATTTTACAAAGAAAGCACTAGTTGAAGTTGATTCGATATTGATTAATTATGTAAAAAAAAACATAGACAAGTGCAAACCAAGTCATGGCATTCTTGTCTAGAAACGTTAGGGCTGTGAATTGATTCTCAGACACAAAAGCCACATCACAATTCAGCGATTAGTGTAGAAAATACATTTCTATTTTAAATAAATAATCTTTCATAGCAAATAGTTATAATTTATTTTTGAAATTATGTAATTGGTATTGGAGCATATACTTGTACTAGAGAGGCTTTATAAAGAAATTAACCAACCTATATGTGAAATGCCATGTTGAAAACACGACTTTTAATAAATAAATTTATCAGAATTGAAGGTTTAGAGCTCTCCTCAACCTGTGGGTTTAGGTGTGAACTTGAGATGGATTTTGTCCAATTTCTCCATTGAGAACGCTACCCGAAACAGATAGTATTCTGCAGACCACTACTTGCATCAAATTACACTATCGTATTTCATAATATGAAACTTGATATGATATTATTATTATTAGTTTGTTTGAGCCCCGAGAAATAATGCATTTTGAAATAACAGATTGATAGAGAATGTGTGGTTAAAAAATAATGAAAAGTTTTGGATTTACGTATAATATTATTTTATTGAAGAATGTGTGATTGAAAAGAAGAGAAAAAAATATATTTTGTATATCATTCTCGTATTAAACATTTTTTTTTATAAAAAAGATACGACTATAGGTACATCAAAGCCTACACGAGAATTTTCTCCTCTTCTTGAGTTCTTCCTTTATTGTTCACTTTTTTTTTTTTTTCCAATATCCTGTAAGTCAAAATCAGTAAATCAGATAGTAATTAGTCAATTCAAATCAATTACAAGACCTAGTGAAAAAGAAAAAGCAGAAAAACAAAAAGAATGGACAGTCGAATTATTGGACCTTTCAATCTACCATTTATTAGTTTAAAATACAATTAATTTTTTTATCTAATATTTTTCCTCTAAATCATAATACGTAATTCATTATGTACAAGTAAAAAAATTCAAAGATATAAAATGATTTCTTTTTTTCACGTGAGTCTAAGGCCATTTCCATTGCTGCACCAAAATTTGCACCATTTTGCACAAAATCTTGCACCAAACAAAAATTAATCTTCAACCATTACACTAAAACTTATACCAAATGAACAATATTTAATCATTTTCTTCTCTTTTTTATTTTTAGTAATTTATTTATTAGAAATATTATTTATTTTACAATTACAAAAATTACTAAATAAATAATTACGTTAAATTAAGGAAAATATTAAATTCGTTTTCTCTTAAAATAAACGAAGACAATGTTGACGATACTTCTATTCAACGACCTATAGGGATAAAAAAGCAAAACTAAAAAGGAAAAATGAGGAAAAAAAGTATAAAATTACTTACATCGATTAAAGAAGAGAATCGATAACTCGTCGAAATTTTGAAAAAAAAAGTAGTAAGGAAAAACATCAGGATTACGAAATTCAAAAAAGGAAATTGACAATGACAGAATATCGTGAGGAAAACAAATTTTGTTAAAAGATTTGAGTTCAATAACATATCCAAACCTACGTTTGTTCTTTCAAAACAAACAAACAAGAATTTTATGGAAGGGAGCTCAACAACCAGATAAAGGATATGAAAGTTCATCTGATTTGTTTGAAAATTATTTTGAGGATTTGGAAGCGATCTTCCAGATTACTAAACTTTACACTTGTTTTTATGTATCGTTTTCTTTAAATAAAACTAGATTGATGTAGATATATGATTGTTGTAATATATTTCGTATTAACTATAAATAATCGTGTTTGTTATATTTAATTTTTTTTATTTTAATTAATTCAATAATTAATATTTTTAACATTTAAAATTTATTTTAAATACAAATAATAATAATAATTTTAATAAATATCATATAACACAAATGACATAAATACCATTCAATAATTCTTTTGGCAAATGAAAAAGGGAGGCAAATTGGACTTTGCACGCAAAATTTGGTATCACATTGGATCACTTACACTAAATTTTAGTGAAATTTGGTATTTTGTTGTTGTCATTGGAGATGGCCTAGAATTAAGGTTTACAATTCCATGATTCGCTCCATCTGATAAGCAGCCTAGTTTTCCGTAAAGTAATTAAAGTTTACTGCTTTTTCAAAGCAGCCTTTTTTCATTCAAAGATTCACGAGAAAATGAGTAAAAATCTCAATTGATATGATGTACAACTGTACAAGAGGACATCTGTAGAGCATGACGTAAGAGAATATCTCAGCATTAATAAAATTAACAATTAATCTAGTACAAACTTTGTTGTGTGAATAAGAGGAAAAATTTTGGATTTATGTATATGATATTTTATTGTGTGAATATGAATAGGTAGATTATTTTTTTTTTATTTTTTTTTTCCGAATGTCAAACCGTGCTTAATTATAATTAATATTATTAAGAAGAGTATTAGTTAGTTAATTAATTGTCATTTTTTGCATGATTTGACATTAGATATATATTTTAGGGCTTTGCTATGGGTAGATCGGAGTTGACACTCATACGTACATATTCCTTACAATAGGGAGGTTCACAATTTCTTTATCGGACGTCATCTCCTATTGTGAGGGGGTTGTACACCGTGGTGTTAACCTCGGTATACAAATAACAAAACCTTAGATTTTATGTTTTCACGACAATTAAATGTGTATAGATTAGGTAGTCCAAAATAAAAATTCGTTGACATTGTTTCTAAACATGGTCCGTGCAAGGTTGTACAAATAACAAAACCTTATATTTTATGTTTTCACGACAATTAAATGTGTAAAAATAGATCAGGTGGTCCAAAATAAAATTAGTTGACATTGTTTCCAAACATGATCCGTGCAAGGTTGGTCACGGAGGCCAAAAACAAACGTTCTTAATTCCTTTTCTAAATAAATTGACTTGTAGGTCGTCCCTGCCAAGTTTGGTTTAGATCGTATTAAGGTTCTATATTATTCTTCATTTTTTTTTTAGAAAAGTAAGTTTTGAAATAATGATTTTTTTAATGTGTGATTAAAGAAATAGAGAACATTTAAATTTACGTGCAAAATTATTT
>CAIGRN010157373.1:0-12069 GCA_903798345.1 Fraxinus anomala
ACAAGCAATAGTTACCCCACACGGTAACCCCAATCCTATTGTCACCCACACGATGATGTGCTAGTGCTGAAATTTAAATGAGATTAGCCAATTTACTAGAACAGGCCTATCTGAGTAACTAAATTACGAGAGATGTAAATTTACTGCTTTAAGGCAGCGAATGTTTGGCCTAAAGTAATTCAGTAAATGTATGGCAGTTTCGACCGTCAACCCACCAAGGGCAGAATCATCCAACTTTTCCTGCATAACCTGAAACACGAAAACAACAATATCGTACGTTCAAAAAATTAAAATAAACAAATTGCTTGAAAAGAGCTCGCCGAGATCAGCTCTCACACGCTGCCCTTGCGGCGTCGCCGGAGTACCACGCCCCACCGTCGCCGACAGCCTTCTCTACCATGCGCACCACTTCCAGATATGCCTCAGCCTGCAGGACACGAGTATGGCATCAGATTTTTCAGCATGTCACTGGTTTGGCCGAAATCGAGAGAAACAGGTTCGGTTCCTTTTGTAAATCGCGAATCAGACTTCTCATTCTCTGTCGATTTCTCACCGAATTTTGCACCAACCACCGATCTCATGCCAAATGTTGAACAAGGTGCTCCAACTTGTGATCATGGATTAGCCACAAGGATTAGCCACATAGGCTAGAGAAAAAGAACAAACAATAGCACAAAAGTTGTGAGCACGAAGCAAGGCAGAAAGCACAAAGCCAAAATCATCGTTTTCTTTCTCTCAAACACGACTATTAATATTTCACATACTTAGTAACAGTAATGGGCACAAATATATAAGGGTTGGGTATAAGCTTTTAGGGTTAAAATATAATTAGGCCCAATAGGAAATAAGTGGGCTGTCAACAGATAAAAGTCATCTAAGTTTTGGGTTGGGCTATGAGCATCACTAATTTAATTAGGCTGCTTCAAATGATCCAATAGATTATATGATTGGTTTACCAATTATGATGTTGATAGACATTCAGTCATTTTGTCGATACCGACTGAAATAAACAATACTTACATCATCGTACGGGAGGTCGTTTGACAATAATTTGCCTAACATGAACCTTTTAACTATCAAAGTAAAAAAAATTGATGAGGTGGAAATCCAATCTCAATGGATTGAATAGGTTGAGGGGGTCAAAACCTTTTGTTTTGAAGGTTGAGACATTGATTCCACACTTCATGAAATGTTTGAAAGGTCAGCCCTAATTTTTTTTTTTTAAAACATGACTAAAATTATTTTAACCAAATTGATTGTGTCATTTGTCTTGTGAAATTGTAGTTGAATTGATACTTGAAATAGCAGATACTCACCTTTTCGACTTCTTCAACAGAACAAAGTGGCTTCTGCTACTCCAACAAACAATGAAATGCCTACAAAAAGAGGTCGGGGCTATCTCACTTGTTGTGCCTCCGGCGTGAGAATCAATGATCGGGTTTATGTAAAAAATTATAACTTTTAGATAGATGGGAAAAAGAAAGAGAACTCGAAGATATGGTCAAAAGATCTCTCATAACTGCTACGTCTTTGAGATATTTATAAGTGTATTACTGCCATGCAACCTTCGAGCGGTTGCCATTCAAGTGTGTAGCTATAATGCCACATACCTTTTTTGTGATTATCATGTCTATCTAGATTAATTTTAATTATGTTACATTTATTGTTTCATTAATATTATTATTTTCGTTATGACTAACTATATATTTTAAAGTGGAATATTCTTTGGACGCCATAAATGGTCGACGTGTCTATTAATTTACATTTATAGTTATAGTAAGCTTAGATTAAATTATACAATATATCTATTATTACTATGTGCTTTTAACTTGTCTTGCTTTTGGATTGAGCATAAACGTCGAGTTGAAAATTTCTTTATTAACAAGTACATTTTTGGGTAAGCAAATTGAAAGATAATAATTGAACAAAAAAAAAATGAAAATTTAGTAAGCTAATGGATGCTTAAATAAGTTAATAGGAACAAATAAGGGATCCCAATAACTGATTACAAATTATACCTAAATTAGACGTCATTAAATTTAGGAATCAAGATTTTTGCCTCATTACACTTTCTTGGAAAATTAAGTGGATACTTTCTTCCCTGACTAATGTTGGACTGTTGTTCACTATTTGAACTTGAATATACTCCTTGCAACAAGGCATAAGATTATAATTTACTCTGATAAATGGTTGCAATTTTGGTGGAATTATTTGTAGTCTATTGGAGATTTTAATATAAACACGCACGTGATTGTGCATATTTATAGACACCCATATGCAATTTGCCCATATGCTTCATATATTCATTTAAACATACTACTGAAATTTGACATAGGGGTCACTGTCACCTAAAATTGATCTCCTATCCCCAGTTGGTGGAATAAAAAATTTCCACAGCTGATGTGGCAGAGACGACCTGAAGTAAGGTCTTCCAAATGTATGGTTGTTGTTGCCACGTCAACTGTAAGAAGTTTTTATCTTATCCTGGCCACGAACAGGAGATCAGATCTGCACCGTCACCACCCTGATTGTTTTACGGGAGGAGAAGTCCGTTTTACTAAATTGCTTTTCTTGTTGGGCTATCCTTGTGCTTATTTGTTCTATCATCTAAGTATTTGAAATTGAATAATTTTACTTCCTCAATAAACATTAATTGAAAGAAAGTTGTATATTTATTAATTTATACTAAATTTCAGCTATACGTATAAGGTATGATCAAAATCTGTTTAATCTAGAGTGGTTTTGATTCAGTCCCTTGTTGTGCATGTCTAGTACCTTTCTTGCTGTCTTTTGTTCCCATCTCATTATCCATTGATCTCATCGTAAAAGAAATTATTGTTTATCTTAAAAATTCTACAAGTTAGCAATTAGTTCGGTTGACAGTGCTCTAGCAGTTCTTTCAACATTTTAAATTTTATATGAGCCTCGGCACTTTTGTTTACACATAAATTACTAATGGCAACCACAACGAATCATTTATATTAATAGAATAAGGATATGTATTTATTGTCTGGAATTTATGTTGTTGAAATTCTTAAATGAATGGTAATAATCTAGAATAATCGGCACGTAGATTTCGTCGGCGGCTATGGACATCTCCAATTTCATTTGAAAAACAAATTCCTAAAGACTTAAGGTAAGTAAATCTCCCCTTAATTTCATGCGTACGTCATATGATTATATACATAAACGTGTTACTTAAATTGTCCTTATGTGAATATGATATTTAATCATTACTTTTTATGTCATAAACGCTTCTCATGATATATTCATACATGTCATGTATTCATAAACATACATGAAGTTTCAAAAAATAAAAAATGTTCACATGTCAATGAGTTAAGGGCTATATCAAAAATATATGTATCCCGAATGTTTTTATTACGAGGTGTATGTCAATGCTGATAAGTGTATTTTATACAATTATTCGGGGACCTAAAATATCGATACTTGGTATTTTTTTGACAAAATATATCCTAAATTATTGTATTTTATATTATATAGGTAAAACTCAATCTTTGAACGAAAAATTGGAAGAAACAAAAGAAAAATCAAGGAAAAATGATAAAGTCCAAAGTTTGAGGACCAAATTGAAAATATTCAATAGTTAATTGGGACCACAAGGCAATACTTTAAAGATTGTTAGGAGACAATTTGATAGAATTAGAACTCAAAAAGTAATGGAATATAATCAAAATTAATTTTTAATCGTACAAGTTATATTTCAGATTTTTAGTCAAAAATTGAGATCCATTTTTGGAATAGTAAATATTTGAATTGAAAATATTCTATTTCTATCAAAGTTGTAGTCCTTTGAGTTAGTTTTTCAACGTACTTTAAATCGCCTCAATCGGATATCAGGAGAGAAATTTATGACTAAAATATTGACTGTCGTGCAGAGGTAAAAAGAATCAACGCGCGAAGACAACTTTCCTTATTTAATTGGAACTCTTTGAAAAATCAATTTGGACTTGATTTTCAGCAAAATTTCAACTCCTACAAATACCTAACAACAAAATATATATTATAAACCTTTCATATACATCTCATACACCAAGATTCAAGCATTCAATCAAGTGAAGATTCAAGTAAGTGAAGATTCAAACTTTATTTTTAGGTAAATAAGAGAAGGCGCAAGTGAAAAGTTATCAAGAA
This sequence comes from Fraxinus anomala, assembly GCA_903798345.1. Lineage (NCBI taxonomy): Eukaryota > Viridiplantae > Streptophyta > Magnoliopsida > Lamiales > Oleaceae > Fraxinus > Fraxinus anomala. The sequence continues at coordinate 4,156 of CAIGRN010157373.1, forward strand.
ACCATTGAAGAGATTCAAGATTTCAAAATTTATTTTCTTAATTTATCAAAAATTCGAGTTATGTCTTTTCATTTAAATATGATTTCTTGTAATTTCGATATATTAGGCTAATATTATATATTGTTATGATGAAATGAATCCTTATTATGATATTTTTAGTTTTTAATTAATTATTTTGATTTTAATTTGATTTGATTTGTCGATATTATTATCGTTTTTAATGTTCTTTTCAATTGCTTGATCACCATTGAATTGTTAGTGAATTTTATTGTCATCGAGAGAGATAATAGAGTTTAATCACAATACATCAAGAATTGTAAGGTTTAGAGGATAGAAATATACTTCTATGTTTTATATGATTTCAATAGGCATTCTAGTACTTTTTAATGCATTTATTATGTTTGCATCTTTTATCGAGAGATAGAAGAGCCACATGAGAGTAATAGATTTGATCGCTATCGAGATAGACTTTTAATTAAATTCGGAACATTGACCAACATGAGTAATTTCAAATTGTCACTTTAATTGTTACACTAAAAATAAAATGATAAGGATGATTCGACATCTTAGCAATACATCTCACATATTTGAAAAACACATTTATTTACTTTCATTAGTTTAATTGATAATTTAGGTATTAGTATAGAAAAAATTACAAAATTTTGTTTGCTATTCAATTAAAGTTACAATTAATTTTAACTTGGTCAAACAATAGTCATCATGGGTTCATCACTCTATTCATCATTATATCACTTGGCCACGATCCTGTGTACTTGCGAGTTTTCAAAGGATCAAGTTTTTGGCGCCGTTGCCAAAGACTATTGTTTTTTATAAGTTTAGTTAATTTTAGCTTTAATTTGAATTTTACCCTTTTTTTAAATTTAGTTCATTATATTAGAAAAACTTTATAGTGTTTCCTGCTTCTTTTTTCAGGACCTTGTATACGAAGGTCGAGAATCGGTGATAACATATAAGTTCACCACCTCTGCCATGTTATCCACTGTGTACAAGAAAGGACGTGAACCAGTATGATGATTAAACTTTTTCTTTGATCGATTCTCTATGTTCATTGATGATGCTTTTTGCAAAGAAAAAAAATGTAGATATTACATAAATAAGGAGTAAAAATTTTCGAGTAGTAAGGAATTAAAAAAAAAATACCTCGAACTTATCAAAGTCGAAATGATTACACATTTCCACCCATTGATCCACACTGCTATCAAGCATCTCCAAAGGAGGATTGGCTAATGTATTCTCATGTGTTTGGCGCAAGTTATAGTATGCACTCAACTCGGCTTTGAATTCCCTATATCTCCCATTGTATAGTCTGTTAATATAAGTGACAACATTGCTATATTGTCAAAAATGACTTGACTCTATTGCATCAAGCTCCTCTTTCCTCTAAAAAAGCAATTGCTAGCTAGAAGTTGGCAAGTACCCCAAATATACATTTAACTTCAAACTTACATCAAGAATCAGAAATCATATAAAGTTAACATACATGTAAATAATTACACAATTTTTCACCAATTGTGCATTTGATTTCTTCACACTTCCAACAAAAAAACATACAAAACAAAAACACAACAAAACAAAACGTAAATTCCAAAGCTACACTATATAATTCATATTTTTAATCTAATTTCATCTATATATCAGGACAGATCTTTACAGTCGACAACAACGAGACAACTATATTCCCATAGAATTAGTGCAGCTGTAAGGACAAAAGCAGTTCAGGCACAATGGAGGTTGATATCTCTTTAAACCCTAGAGTAAATTCAGCGAAGTCGTCAAAGACAGTAGTCACAACTGATCAGGCAACTGCACTTGCACAAGCTGTTGTACCTGTTATTCGATTAGTAGCCGGAGAACCAGATTTTGATACTCCATCAGTAATAGCTGATGTGATTTTGAAAACAGCGTTAATCTCTCTTAATGAGCAGAACAATACGCTTTGCTCTAACCATATCGATCTTCTTGAACTTTAGGCAGGAATTATTGCAATTCAGGAAAGGAATTAGTGCAATTCAGGATGTATAAACAAGAAATTAGTGCAATTTCAGCATTATTTTTCTTAATGCATCACAACTTCTTTAGATAGGTCATAGGTGCATTCAATAATATCAGCTTGGAAAAATAAGAAAATATACGAGCTATAGGTGATGCTTATTAGTTTATTGAGCCTATCCCTTAAAAACAGAACAAAGAAAGAGTTAAGACAAGTCGGCTTATTAATCCAAAGAGTTCATATCAAATGAGCTTCAGACAAGACAACCAAAGCTAATCTCGGGTGCTCATTTTTAGCTCTAACAGAAAATGCATGATAAGAAAGTATGAAACACATAGATATCGTTAATCTTGTAATAAAACATAAAAATGAAAAAATCTAATTTCTATGAAGAAAAATACCCTATTTGGATTAAAATCTAAATTTTAATTTAAGTCAAAGTCAATAATTCATTTCAACAGCATTCATGGGTCCCACAACTTTTGAACCACATATTTCATCAACTTTTATCAAAATTTACTAAAAATCTGATTTTAATCCCTACCAATCAAGGGCATAGTTTGGAACCAGGTAGCATAGAAACCCAGCTATCTATGAAAACAAGAACTAGTACTTCATCACTATAGTTAAAACTAGATATGAGATAATACAACAAACAAAGACTTCATTCCAAATAAATTATTAGGATTACGCAAACAAAAATCATTTCTATTTTAATAGATTATTTTAACATGTTCACTGAATTATTTATCCTTTGATAGTTGACATCATTTCTGTTTCAACAAATCCCTAGATTTTACTACTACTGCCCTATACACGATTTACCATTACTGCTTGTCTGCTAATTGGAAATGCTCACTATTTTGTCAAGACCAAAAACCTCACAAACAAAATGTAACTTTAACCAACATGATCAACATTTGAATCTGATATCCACTTTCAAGCACCACTGCTAATAATTTCAACCACTCAAAGCAACATACCCACTGCTGGCTGACTTTAGGTCCAACCACCATCAAAATTAGACATCATTCTCCTCCCCAGACCACCACCATATATATGACTTCCATCAATAAAACAAACCAGTAGTTAACTTATATACTTTTTGTTAGATTGAATACGGTTCTCTACCATCGAGTACTATACACCAGACTAAACACCAGGGCACAAGTAAATTTGGGTAGAGATATTACTCTTTAAATTCAAGGTTATGTCCAAGTAAATCTCCAAGGAACCCATCCATCGCTCCTAGCAAAATTTATTACTCACCCGAGAGGAAGAGATTGAAGGAAGTATCCATTGTGACAGAACTATTAATTTATAGGAAGGTAACCTGCAATTGTCTAATTCATTGGACAGAGAGTAGTGGGATCTCAACAAATTACAATACTTGATACTATCAACATTTTTTCCAAAAATTTTACAGAATATTATTTCTTTGTCTAGGGAAGATCAACATTTCTCGATAAGTTATACACACCCACGTACACACATCCGATTATTATTTGCTTTTCCATTGCAAGAAATTGAAAAGGTAATCTCAAAATTCAAGATTATTTACTTATATTTTCTACACGGTTTACAAATCATTAGTAGGATTGATTGGTATACCTTGAAGACGGCTTGAAGAAAAACTTAAAATTTGTAGAAGATTCAGCAGAAATTTTTTTGACCCCAAAATCAATATTCCGTCGAAAAAAAATTGGGATTGAAACAATTGACCCTGAAAAGAATGATGCCAACAGATGCCGAGCCCACCCACACCAACTCAAGAAAGTTTCGGCGCGTTTTGACCGGAGAACCAGAAGGAGAAGGGGAGCGCTTTGAACGCAGGAAATACTTTACGGCGCGAGACAAAAGTGTTAGAGCACCGGCAGTAGTGGCTAAGATGATTGTGCTAACAAAAAATTACCGACAAAGTGTAAATAACCTAAGATCAAACTTACAAATATAGAATAAGCAAGAAGGTTTCTTGAGAGTATTTGTCTTGAGTGTTTTCTTTTATATTAGAATCAATGTTCCAAAAGACCATCCAAAAGCCTTTACAATTTACAAAGACCAAATATTTAGTGTTCTGGCCAATGTGGTGTCCGTTAGATCAGAATCACGTGGCCTCATCTCCTTAACTGAAACCTCAAATCATTAAGTCTATTATACAATAAATACATTGGCAACAGGTCAACCGCCATATATATTAGGTTGACATATCTGAAATTCTTTATTACAAACGTTGTATCAATCATTCCTAAAGATTTTTTACACATCTTGTAAGAGACAACTTCAGCTTGGATGAATTGAGAGCTTCAGAGGAAGGAAACTTCGTATTGGTGGTCTTTTGTGTGAAGAGTTTCGGTTCTTTTTTTATTTCTTACGCAGCGCTTCGAATTAGAAGCTTCAGCCATTTAGATGGTGTTTCGGCAAAGGAGCTTCAGCCTTTGTTTGACTACTTTGTTTTTGACCAATTGGGTTTTTGTTGATTTTTCTTTCCACATGGACTGCGACGTGGCACTTTGACTTTAGCCTTGATGGTGAGGCGTAACAATAGTCCCCAAAGTTTAGGCATGATTATTTATGTAATGTATGAAAATTTTTGTTGGGAGTGATTTTTACACACTACAATAGTCCCCCAATACTTGAGCCCAGTTAGTGGGAACATATTTTTTGTGAAATGAGATCTCCCTTGAAGAGGATATGCCCCTTCATGTCTTCCAGACCATTTTCCAACCCCGAATCTTGGGTAAAAGGGATTCCAAGGAGTAGTACTCTTTATGTTCATGGGGGTCACATTTCTCCTTTATCTTAGGCATTCCCTCTTCCATCAAAGGATGGAAGGAGACGTGGTTCTAGGTGAGGCGAAAATAGCAGGAATGTGAGGATGATACAATTTCCCACATGACAGTTTCGACCTCCTACTCAGAAGCTCGTGAGTGTTATACTTGTATTTGATATTACTTAATCATGATTCTAATCTTAACCTTTTTCTGATGTCTTGCAGGGTTGGTAGAACGCTTTAGCCTAAGTAAGTTGGAGGTTGTTGAAGGCATATACCGATGCCCCTCATCATCGTGTGAATTTGACTGTTTAATCACTTCCAAACGGTTCTTCAAAAATTTTTGCTTAATGCCCGAAAACGTAATGCCAATTTTCAACAAATTCTTTGTAGTTTTGTATAAACACTATTTCTGGCCTTATTTCTAACTTTTGTAGAAAACTTTGAGAAGAGGAGGCATTCCGCTCCTGATATGGCCACAATTATTACTGCCACCTCCACTGTTGGGAGGAAAGGGCTGAAGTCCTCATCTGTTGCAGCAAAACAAGTGAGGGACCAAGTTGAGAAAATTAGTCAGGAAGTTGGGAGCCAAGAGGGAGAAAGGCGACCTCGCGTGAAGGATAAGGGAAAAAACATTATGGAGAAGGTCCCCAAGAAAAAGCATCGCTTCACCGCCACGGAGATGGTGGGTCAATGGCCATCCCACCCCCTCACTCCAAAGTCCCTGTTGGGGAAAAGCTGATGGCGACTTCAATAGCTACTGCGAAGGGGCCAGAAGAAGCCAACTGTTATGGAGCCTTCCGAGTAGGGGTCGTCGAAGAAGACTAGAACTTTGAATGGGTCGACGGCTCCTGACTCGTCCCGCCAAAAACTTGCAGTCTCCCAACAAAGTGATGACCTGCCTCCAGAGGTTATGACCATGCTTCCTCCAGACGGATAGGTGGCAGAACTTTGTGGAGACCAGCGACGCGGTGGACCTCTTCACCGAAATGGTCAGCCAAGCGGGAAGGGCCTTTGGGGTGGTCATAGAGGCTCAAGCTCTCTTTAAAAAAATTTCAAAGTAAAAATAAGGAATTTGTAAATAAAGCCTCTCAGGCCGATAAGCCAGCCAACAAGGCCAAGGTTGAGGCTGAGACAATAAAGAAGCAGCAGGCTGAAGAGTTTGTGAAGTTGGCTTCGACAATGGCGGAATTTGAAAATCTGAAAAAGGAAGTCTACTTGTCCTAAAGTGAAGTGGCTTCCATGACGAAGCGAGTGGAGACTTCGAATGCCTACCAAAAGCTGGCTGCTGAGGCATTGGAGAAGGCAAATAAGGAAAATGCTGCATTGAAGAGGCAGGTGGAGGAGCTAAATAGTAAGGTTACTGGCTTGATAGGGAAGGTTGAAACGGTGAGGAAGGAAGATCAATCGGATGGTAAAGATGTTGTAAAGTATTATATTGCCAACTTCCACCTAATAGAGTTGTACCAAAGCTTCGTAAAGTACCGACGGAGGTATGCTTATACCGAGATGGTGAGTACATTGAAGTCAACTCTCAAGATTCAATACTTTTGAGTTAGGGTAAGAATTTCTGGAAGAGGGAAACCAAGAGCTTCAAACTATAGCAGAGGATAGCCACGTGATCGAAATTGAGGGCGATGTTGCTGAAGAAACTTTTGAAGCCGTGGCTCCCAATACTATTGTACCCTTCGTATCTCCCTGTCCCCCACATGTTTAGCTGATAGTTTTCTTTTTCTTTCCTTTTTTTTCATTTTCCATGTAATTGTTTTCGGCCCACAATTGTAAATATCTATTCAATGATTAAAATTATCTTTTTGTCCATATACTTGCTTATTTTTTAATTTCTATAATTTCTGCATATTTCATTGCTTTGTAATGCTCTTCAACATATTTCGTTTGCAATTCATTATTCAAACTTGTAATTCTGCACAAGTGTTTGAAGGTCGTTTACCTTTCTAACTTGACATTTGAGCTGGTTTGTACTTTGCCTTTATTGCATTTAAGACTTGTTTATTTTTTCACAAGTGTTTGTAGTTCGCGTCTTTTAATTATTTCCCTGAGTATGGTGTTAAGCGGTTTGCCCATGCTGAGGCTTCCTTAACAACCTTTGTTGTTAAGGGCATGTGGTATCCACTTCGCGAGTAAGGAGGTGGTCCCTTTTAGAATCCAACTCTTCGTCGAAGTGCTTACACTTCTCTGCATAGGAACGTTTCTACTATGCAGAGGCTTCTCCCTTTGAGGTGCTTTTTCTTTTATTTTTCACAGATTTTACTTAATAAAATTGAGAACAAGTATAACTTAATAGAATTAATAATTTTCCCTAGCATGGGGTTGAGCGGTTTGTCCATGCTAAGACTTCCTTAAGGGCATGTGTTGTCCACTTCACGAGTAAGGAGACGGTCCATTTTGTAGGGAAAGTATAAACCTATTATACCACATGCCCTTAACAACGATTCTTACAAAAAAGTTTTTGCGAGATATAGGTTTGTTTTGAATAATATTTTTAAGGTATAACATTTGTTACCTATTTCATTTTACAACAAAATATGCTTGTCATAATATATATTTTATGTCTATGTTTGATCCTCATTTTTTGGGGCAAAATGTAGTGATTTGTTTGGTGAATGAGTGGTTAAAAAGTAAGAATTTTTTTGAAATACATGTAAAATTATTTTATGGGAGAATGTGTGGTTAAAAATAAATTTTGAAAAAATGTATTCTTGACAAAAGGGGCTCTAACAAGGGCTATAGCATGACATGTTTGTCAAGTAATTTGTTTTACAATCGTTTGATTCGTTTGCAAAATATATGTTAAGATATATTCAGTATTTGTAGTACAATTTATTATATAAGAATTTATGTTTGTAGTTAAATTTGTTTTGCATTATGGAGAGTTTGTCGTTTCATCATTTGTGCAACGACGTTTGGTTGTCGCCTAATTTATTTTGTGATTATTTATATATATCGCATATTCTATTTTATAACATATAAAATTGTTATGCAAATTATTTTATAACAATTGATATTGGCTTATGTGAAAATTTGCATTTCTAGCTAAATTTATTCCACAACACAGAGAGTTTACCGCGTTATCATTTGTTCAACAACTATATATTGTTGCCTAATTTATATA
>CAIGRN010157376.1:1591-26155 GCA_903798345.1 Fraxinus anomala
TAAAAAAAAAAAAAAAAAAAAAAAGGTTTTCGAACAAAATTACCTTAATTTTTGCTTTAAAATTAATTTTTAAAAGAGTTTCAGTGCTTTTAGAGAAAGTCATATTGACCATCTTTCTCTAAAAACTCTTCTAATTAAAAGAAATAACGTCATAAAATTGGTCAAACGGATCCAATAGCTATTTTTGGGTCTCAAAAACTCCTCCCGACTTTTCAAAAGTCATGATAAACGGATCCTTCTTCGAATTTTATTTATTGAATATTCAATTTTATAATTTATAAGAATGTCAGATTTTTCATACAACACCAAAATTAGGAGGGAAGCAAAATGGAGGTAAATAATGGTTTATGTGGGTGAACAATTTTGCTCTTTATTACAAGTCAGAGAGGTAAACAAAATGTGAATAGTAATTTTTTGAAGAATGTATAGTTAAAAGGTAAAGAAAAATTTTGAGTTTACGTACCGAATATGTTGTTGAAAATGAGTGCGTAGAAATAAGAGTTTCTAGCACAAGTCATCGATCAAAGTCGAAACACTTCTGTTAGTTTAGCAAACAATTTACCAATGAAAATATACATTACACATTTAGTTCTTGTTTGGATTTCATTATAATCTTCTTATAATTTAAATTTAAAGTTAATGTCAAAGTCAAACAAAATTTTAACCACACGTTCACATTTTGTGGAATCCATCCATCCTATTACTAATCTAGTTAGGTATAATATATTAAATTTCAAATAAAACTGATTTCACAAAAAATGCGTGACTTTACGAAAGCATTGGCCATATCCAATTATTAAAAAAACCTACCCAATTAAAAGCTCATCGCAAAATTCATCTTCTTTCCAAAATTTGAAAATTGAATCCCGTAATCTTGATTTCAAAGTTGAGACCACTCATCTCAAGGGACGGATCCTTAGCATTGCAGCTAGAGTAGAGATGGCAAAACAATTTTTTATGATCCAATTGCAGTCGAATAATACTATTTATCATCACGATGATGAAATATCGATGATGTGACGACTCATTATCCCTCGCATTTCTCTTTCTCTTTCTTCTCTCCCCTCTCTCATAAAATTTAAACTATCAAATCTCATTCTTCTACGTATACTGTCACATCATCGATATACCGTCATTATAATGATAAATACCATTATTCATTGCAGTCTGATTAGTTTTAGCTAAATATATTTACATTTTATTTTCTTTTAAGTGTATCATATCTAATTGCATGAGAGGTTCATAATTTTTGTTTATTATCACACTTGTGTCAATTTTTTTTTCAGTCACAATCTTGACCTTAATAATCCATATCTTGTCGCCCCACTATGGTTTCATCTAAAAATTCAATTACTATGGAGTTTAAAGACTTATCCGTTCCTCGTATTTTTTCAAAAGCAAAAAAATAAAAAAATAAAAAATTTTGATTAAATATTTGTGCCCCGTTTTAAAGTACGCTAATAGAATTTGTAGATGAACTCATCATTAAGGACAATATTTTCCAATTAATGAAATGTTAACGATAAGTTTGCGATGAGAAAAAGTTAGGGACATAAATATGACAATGAGTAAAGTCATTATATTTTGATTATTTTTATGAGTGACATAATATATATCGGATTGATGGGTTTAGCAACTGTCTTTTTCTTAGGATCAACTTTTTCCGCACAAAACAATATTATATAGTCTTACTTTTGTTGAATAATTAAACTTGCACATTTTATCGTGTCCATATTTTGTGGACGATCGTAGAATATATTCCATAACTATATTATATCATTCATTTCTCTGAGCTAACTTAAACTTTATAATCTCGTTAGATAATAGCTATAATTTCTTACAATTGAAATTAATGCATTCCCAAAAGTGGATCACATTTGATATAGAACTCAAACCCTAAGCTACGAATAACCAACGTGTTAGATCTCGTTGACTTTGCTAATAAGAAGTTATCATCACTTACAAAACAACTTCGTTTAATCTTTATTGTTAACATTAATCGATTCTAAGTAGTACACTTTAATTAATCATAATCTTAAATCCTGAGCCTGAAATAATTCACATAATCGTTTCGTACAATACATAGTAGTTTACAAAATTGTTTCCTCTTTTACATGGGAAGTGAATAAATAAATTTGGATCCTCCTTAGATGGTTTTTTTTTTTTCACTCAAACCACGAGAAGCATACATGTTACAGAATTTCTTGTAGTCATCGCCTAAGGAGTAACTCTACGCCACCCCACCCCACCCCACCCCCGTTCTCCCTCCTATAAATCAGCACCTTCGGTCTTAGGGTTTTCAGTATCAGATAGAGAGTGTGGGCAAATCCCTCCTCTCTCCTCCCTTCTTTCTCCTCTCAGCGCCTCCATGGCTGCAGTTTTCATTTTATATGTGAGTGAGAGTGTATATCCACTATTGGAGAAGCAGACATGGAAGCAGAAGAAGAAGAAGTGTTTGAGGGGGATGTTGGCTGGCTCGAAGCAATCACAGTTTGCTGTTAACAGTGAGATTGTGAAGGCATCGGACCAGGCTTCATTCCTCTCAAAACATTTACTCGTCATATACAAATCCATCTGCTTCTCCGTTTTTTTTCTTTTTCTCTTTATAACCCACATTAATTTGTATCTATATAACGCTCTTTCTCTCTCTAGATCTCTCTCTCTCTTCTCTGTCTGTGAGATTAGGGTTCATGGGGAATTTTCATCTCTGAAGACTGCCTCTCTCTCTCCTCTCTCTCTCTCTCTCTCTCTCTCTGATTAACAAATACAGTGCATGATGTATCTAATAATGTATTCATCATTAGTACAAACTGACCTAAAAAGTTGTTTTTGCTTTGAATTAAGCTTTTTTCTTGTGGATTGAAACGTGAAATTCAGTGTATAAACAGTTCCAGGCATCTAGGGTTTAGAAACCCTATACTCTATTCTATTTCCCGTTGACTGTTCTTTTCACCAGATTTTTTTTCACTTTCATTTTATAATTAATTAAATTGCTTCTCTCTCTCTCTCTCTCTCCAAAAACAAAAAACGACGCCCATTAAACACGGAAACACAGTCAAATGCAGTAAATTGAAGCGCAAAACAAGAATGTTATTCGTTTTCTAAATTCAATTTTATATTTAATTTTTTTCGTAGCGAAGATGACCCTCATTGTGGATGGAGCTATATTAAGAGGGCTACTCGACTCGTTGATTTATTAGGCTGCGTCTTCTCTAAACAATCTTGAAGTTCGACTGAAGAAATTTGGTGATTTTTTTCACAATATCACATGAAATTGTAATAAATTCGAGGATTTGGAGTTACGAAGATGTAGGTAAGCAGTTAAGTAATTAAGGCACCGCCCTCTTGTGCCAACAACATTTGAAATTTCAATTTTATGAACATGTCACGTTTTTTTTACGAGTAATGCATAACCATACATAGCATTATTCTTGTGAATAAAGAAATTTGAAAATTTTATCTTGCTTTGATAATGCCATCTTTCTTCTTTGTTTAATAATTACTAATTCAATTACATTTGTTATCTAACCTAACATTAGAACGATACAAACTCTACTTGCATCTCTATACATGGTATTAGAACGCACGAAAGACAACGTAATAAACAAGATTTTAACTTCTTTTTGTTGGCGCAAAAATGTCATTTGGATGATGGAGCATCGACGGTCGATGAAATTGTGACTTGCTTTAATGGTTGTCATATTAAATGAATTGCATTTATATCTATTTACCACCTTCAAATGTGGACATTTTTATATATTTAAGAGTTGTTGGGTTTGAGGTATGGAAACGTAACAGATGAATGTAATTGTAATGGCAGATATGACAGCATTTAATTTATACACTGAAATCTGATGACATGTTTAGAGCATTGATTTAATGGAGAAAGATTCCTTTCTAGCTTCAAATTCAAACGAGTCTACCAATTAATAAGGTCTAATTGATTTTATGAATTATATTTTGATGATAGAATGACAATATGGAAATAGGAAATAACGTATAAAAACTAAAAAGAGAAAATTAATTATCCCACAATTTGATATGATTTTCTTAATTAAGTCGGTACATCAAAGTTCCGAATTCGCTTACCTAATTAATGAGCTTTTACGAGGATATTTTAGAACTCGTTTAACAAGCTTTTGAAAAGTTAAAAGCTAATTCTGATACTAGAAAAATCAACGTTTTAAAATGCGCACATATGCTTCGTATATTCTTGCATATGCTCGATGTTTTTTCGAAAGCTATGCATATGGGACATGCACGTGTAATACAGTCAACTAATTTTGTCGACTGCATATGCACGTTTAAACGCCAAACTACCCACGCATTTGTATAAAAAATTTGTCAAAATTAGTCTAGTAAGCTTATTCCATTTTTATAACTAAAAATGTAAATTGAGCCCAACGAACATCAAATTCATCCAAATCACCAAAGTCGATGAATTATATACTGCAATCCGTAGAGTTTTGACAATTAAAAAAAATCAAAAACCATAACAAATTTTCTGCAGAGTTGCAAACTATCTAAGCCGAGCCCGAGTCTCCTTCGATATTTTTCTAATTTTACTAGCAATATTGAAGAATCTTGGATTGTTGATGGTTGTGATCAGGAGGAGGAAGTTGATAATGATATTATTACAAAAGGTAATAGAAATTCTCAAATTGAAATACGGGAGTCCAATGAAGATGATTTTATATTGGATTGCATGGAAGATGACTTAGATGAAGAGGGGTTTAAATTGAAATCCGATAAAGAGTTGAGAAAATATTTAGAATTTTTTAAATCGATGTTAATGTATAATCTAATTGTAAGAATTGATTACCAAGTAATTGTTGTATTTATGATACTGTGCATTATGTTTTTGTTAAAAATTTGAAGATTTGTGTATAAAATTCAATTACTCGTAGAATTTATCATTTTGAGCTGTATAAATAAATAAATAAATATAAATATATATATTTATTTATTTAAAAAATAAAGAATATGTATAAAGTTTAAGAATGCATTATTTAATTTATCTATTAGTTTAGAATATTTAGCCCCCCATTTGGCCTCCATTATTCCTTATTAAATTATAATTCATTGTTCTCTCTCTTCTTATCAACCATATATTTTTATAAAATAATATGACATGTAAATTCAAAAAATCACACATTTTTCAAAAAATTACTATTTCTCTCATTATAATGTGGAATAATGGAGACGAACAGGCTCTTAAAATAATATTAAAAATTGGAAAATGAATAGTTACATATATGCTTCGTATATGCACACATATTCTTATAATGCTTGATACTCGATTGAAATGCATTGCCGCACATTAAGCATTTTAGAATATTGAAAAAAAATACTTTTAAACTTAATTAAATAATTTTTTGAAATTATTTTATCTGACTAGAAAAAAGGAATGTGGTATAAGGTAACTTCAAAAGGAATCTCTTCTACAAGAAGCAGAAACAAAAAAAAAAAACTATGTCAAACAAACCCTTAATACATCAAAATTGGAGTTTTAACTTCTAACTAATAAAAAATTATTTATTCTAAAATTTACTTATTAAACTACAGCTAAACTTATGATCTAAGAAAGAAACCGGAACAAATACAACCTTCTTACATGCCTTTAGGCATTTTGTTAGTATTTATATTCGGAGGGTTCATTGATGACTTGATTATAACGATAAATTTATTAAAAGAAGCCCAAATCCCACAGAAAAATTTTGATGCTTCACAAGTCACAACAATTCAACTATAACTTCATCAGTAGCCATTCATGGACTGGTGACAAGTTCACCTTACTAGAATGTCATGTTTGGTATGTTAAACAAGATTAACGATGTTAAAAATTAATCAAGCGTTCTCTACGAAACACATTGTTTCAGAACTACGGTGAGTGTACGCCAAGCAAATCCTTATATCTTTAGAATCAGCATTAATTAAAAGCACATCCACTGGTTCAATGGCAAAATCTACTACATCATTTCAAGTGACAGAAAAAGAGTAGGCTCAAAGGTTGATCTTCAAGACTGCAACAGTTCACGTAGCTAAAATATAATTACTACTATACAAATAGGGCATCTTTTATACAAAGATTTCGACGAGTATACATATCATTGGTTGATTACAAACAAATTCCGAAAGAATCATGCAAACTAACCAGAAGAACAGCTCAGAAATAACTGTTAAGGATTTAAGGGAAAACCTTCTCAAGGAAGCTAATGAATCGTTTTGAATAAACCTTGGGTTCCACAGCAGATAGTGACAATGGATCAAACCGCAAAGATTTATATTTATGCTCGGTTTTCTTTTTAAGGTTGTATTCTTGCAATATATCTATTACACCAAGGTAGAGAACAATGTCATAAACTTCAAAAAGTTCAACTTCAGTTGAGTCTGTATTGTCCTGTACAATTCTGTGATTTGCTTGAGCCGGCATATGAACGCCTAACTGCACCCTTAACCTGAGGAGTGGCAACCAAGTTTGAGTACAAATTAACCACTTATTTATTAAACACAAGTTATGGGTGAAAAGAAACATCTAATAAGCACCAAGTTGGCATATCAAGTAATGTATGTGAACCAGTTTGATAAAATTAGGAATAAAAACACTAGTAAAGTAGGTAAAAATGAGGGGAAGTTACCTTCCAGTACCAGGCAAAAGAAGATCAGCTTCCTTGTTACCAATCGAGACTGCCTTCAAAGTGTTTCCTCGAATGTGTGGACCAGGTAGAGTGCTGACCGAGCTAGGTTCATGGGTTACTAAAACCAAACCACTCGGAGGAATCAAGAGCTCCCCTGAAGAGATCACACCTTGAAGAAGCAAGCATGTGTCAAACAAAGGATGCTTCCAAGGGAAAAAATGATAATTGAAGTAATTACAAAAAACTAAAGCAAATAATGCAAATTAACATCATACAGACACATGCTAAAAAAATTCAACATTAAACACACTGTCTAGATGCTAACAATCACATGAGGGAAGCAATGCCTTGCAGATATATCCTCGTCAAATAAATCACATCTTTGTCCGAAAGCTAAATCAGGACATTGGGGACAAGAAAGTTCATATTTCACCCAGGCCCGAGCATATATCCCAGATTCCCTCTATGAATAGAAGAAGATGTATTTTATCCAAGTAAATTTACACTTACAGAAGCCCAAAAAGAAGGGAAAAACACCTCGGGGGAGGTGGAGGGGATAGAAGGTGAATAAACAAACAGATGTCTCATTCGACAAGCTAAAGATACAGAAGTAACTTAATAGTGAGAAAAAATTTAGACAGCTTTGAATCGGCAGAATAATATGTTCAATAAAGAACTTAATAAAAAATGATTGGAAAGAGATGGTGTCTAGACAATGAACTGTGAGAACAGAGAATAATATTGGAATAATAGAATATCCCATGATCAAGTTATACATGAAATGCCATCAGAATGAGTTGAAATAAATAGATACCCAAAATAAATGCTTAAGATCCCAAGTTTTTCATGTTAAGAAGAGATGCCCACCATCAACATCGGTAACTGAACTCTCAGGTGTATGCAGTGAATCAGGAGGCTCTAACAGAGATTTTAGATGTTCAGGAGCTCTGAAATGCAAACCCAATAGAAGACTGTAGTCCATGATCCCCTGAGATTCTAGGAATAAAGAGTCTAGAGATAGTTGTCTGTAAACAAGACAATACAAAATTTGTTCTGTTATAATTAGAAGGCAAACGAACAATTAACATGGTTAGAAAGCAAAAGAGAATGTTAATAACACCTAAACAGAGGCTGCAAATATGAGCTATCCATAAGTTTACAAAAATATAATTTTTGAGCCCATTCCAGCTGAGGTCCTTGGTAGACTCCCTCTTCCCCCAAGCCTATTATATAATTTCGAGGATGGCCAGTGATAAGTGTATTTTCTACACTTAGTTAGACCGTCAAAAGTGGATATTTGGGAGTACTTTTAGAGAATTATTGCTTAATCTCTTGTAAATATTGTCTATTTAGGTTAAACTCAATGTTGGACGAGCTTTTGGAGAAAATGAATGAAAATCGAGCAAAGAGGAATTTTTTACAATTTAGAAGATGAAGAGCTTTAATTGCAATTATAAGGGACTTAATTGAGAAGCAGCTTAGCGTTCAACCGTTACCTCTGACTCGACCTCTTCACCTTCCATCATCTCTGCGGTTAATTACAGGTGAACGGCATTTGCTGACCAAAAAGTAAAGCTTTGATGTACCGTTTTAATTCAAATATTATTTTTTTGATATGATTTTTGTGGATTGATTGTTAGCATATGCTTATGGTTTGTTTAAATGCTTGATCGCTATTTAAATAATAAGTGGCTTATTTTGTTTACGGGAGGTTCGAAATAGTTTAGCACATTGTGATAATCAACATAAGGTTCAAGAAACGTTAAAAAGTATTGTTTATGATTGATGCAATCTTAATTAGGTAATCTTGTAAATTGATACTGTATCACAATAAACCAACAAATCAACTCTTTTGGTTGATAGATATCTAGTATTCAAAGTTTATTCTCAGCCAAGCTACAGAATTCTATAATTATTTGTATTAGTCATATTGGAAAACAACTTATCAAATGCATGACCACCTACTGAAAAAACTAGATTTGCTAGTACCATGTGCATGGAACTACCGAACAATTTAAAATCATTTTTTTCACTTTAGTTGCTGCAACTGAATTAACAGACTGGTCATTCACTACCAGAATGGGTGAAGAAACTGAAGAGTCTAGAACCAATGCGGGAATTGACAACGAAAGAGAACTTACCTAATAAGTGACTCGCGCAATAATCTGTCCATATGAAACTCATATGTCAAGTCAAGATCTTTCAGTGTGGTGCTCTCATCAATCTCGTCTTTCTTTGTATATCTCCCTTGAGATGAACCCTTCAAATCATAACGATGATGAATGCGTAATTCTGTGCAAAATATATTTCCCATGACTACAAAGCGAACCTGTAAATAAAGTTGAATCATATAATCTAATCCTACATAAAAGTATTTTTCCTTATAAATCAAAGTATCGCTAGACAAAGAGGATAAAACTAGCATACATCCTAAAGGAAAGTAATAGTTGTAGCCAGAACGAAACTTGGATTCATGACTGAGGAACCACCTTTTTCCCATGTTTTAGTGCTATCCTGTGCACCCCAAAGAATTTAGTTATAAGAGTATTCTCGTGCTCTCGTACGTGTTCATAGTAGTGTGGCAGCATCTTGATTAGAGCCTACACAACATTAAGAATAAATCATTTCACAGGAATGTGCCAAGCAATAGAAGAGTAATTAATAACATTTCCAAGTCAATTTGTGATAAATAAGACAATTGCATCTCCTAAATAGCAACCCAATGTAATGCATATCATATATAGACAACAAAATGCAAGGTGTTGCCATAAAAAAAATCCTCATGCAGTCTTCAAGGCAACTATTTATCCCCATAACCCTGTTCAAACTGCAATGCAGTCCCTCGTCTGACTGTTCAGCACTAAGAAAGAGGGGAAGGTGGTGGAACACTCCGGTGCTTAAGTTAGAATGTATTTATTGTTTGACAGAAAGCAAATGGACAGAGTTCGATTTAAGTTTTCATATTTTCCCCTACCTGTGAATCATGCTCAGCTTAATACCTTGAGAAGATGAGAGAGTGGGGATGGGTGAGGGAGGCCATGTGATGCAGGAGCATATAACTTGTTAAAGAAAAATCGAAGATTAAGTAAGGAAAGAGGGTCCAAGAAGAGAAGAATGGAAGGTAAAGGAAATCAATTTTTACTCATATAATCAGGTTGTGAATTACAATTATTAAGCCCCTCTATTTATAGAGCAAATATATTAAGAAGATAAGAGGAAACAAATTTCTAATAAACTATAATTGTATCAAAATATCAAAACTAATCTTATCTAATCTAATTAAATATATTTTAAATCAAACTCTATTTTAGAATCCTATTAATATTATATCTCTCTCTTTATCTCTATCTTGATCTCCATCACCATGCCTCTGAAGTGGCAGCAGTTGCCATACCCTGAATGCATGTGAAGCCCGTCACATCCCATAGGAGATTAGGCTGCTACATCAGCCTAATTTCTGAAATAACCATACGTAGGAGATAAGGCTTGAGAGGAGTTCAGCCTAATGACTGTTGCCGTCTGAAGCCAAGGAATTACATGTAGACTGAGGAAGCGCCTGTGGGAATTATAGCTGGGCTAAGTTGTAGGCTTATGAGCTTGAGTGGTTGAAGTGTACGTCAATTACTGCTAGGTCATCTCGAGTGGATCCCCTCTTGTGCCACGTACGTGAAAGACAGAGGGTATTATTACACAAGACATATAGAGAACACAAATATAAGTGTACATAAAATCCAACATTACCGATTTAATTCCCTAAACTTAGTTGACTGACTGAATGCATTTCACTCATATCTCACTACTCTGGCAACACCCTATTCTTAAGCCAATGGCATGCCATCACTTCCATAAAAATCTTTTAAGCTCGGAATTCATTGTTGAGTAGGTAGGGGTCCTGCAATGTCATGTAATCCAAGTAGCCTTTCTCCATTTCGTTAAATTCACCTTAATCTTATGCATTACACCACCGTGAGTCCTCATTTCCTATTGTAACTATACCAGAAACCTAAAATCTCAGTTACAACATAATTCCTAATTTAATTTCAATATCATCATTATTCATATTATGACTGAAAGGACATAATATCTATTCCCTATTAATTCCACTTAACAATTTATCCGTTAAGAACATAGTTCAAAGAACTCATTTTAGAAATGTTTGTCACGTAAATTCATCCATTACTAGAGAAAAATACTAAGGATAAATTACTAGATATGATAATCATAAGATATTATAGTAAATGCATGGAATAGACAAACCTTCAGCTCATACTTTTTCAATGTCTTAATCACAAATTTATCATCGTGGGAAAGATAGAAAAGGCTTCCACTTTTCCCTGGAGAAGATAGCTCTCTCAGTCCATCATCGCCACAGATGGACATCATATAGTCCGCAGCATTCAACTTGAACATCTCTCTCAAATTCCTGAAAGTGAGATCCAACACACTCGTTCCAGTCATTAAAAGATATAATCATGTAAAAACATTATACAACGAATTATAAAGGAATTTCACAGGTTATCGTGCAGGTGCTTTGGTAAAATGCAACTCAGATAAATCCAAAGAATGCTTGGAGTAAACAAAAAAATGAGGAAAATTATGTTCGTGGGTCAGAGAGAAGACTGGTGGAAAATGAGAACAAGTCCACTTTTTATTCTATTCGTCCTCCATGTCCTTTTATTACTATGAATCTATGATTATTTCTTAGTTTACATTTTGCGAGGGAGTGACTGAATGTGGAGATGCAGTATAAGCATCATTAAACACTGCCCTCTGTTTTATAGATGATTAGAGGAAACTGCAAGCTGAAGGAATGGAAAGAAATGCGTAGTAAATTAGAATTCCCTTCATTGTTAATTTGCAAGTGCAAATTTAATGAATTCCTGTCAGTTACCTCAACCTAAAACAAAAACTTAGTCAGGTTACAGAAATTAAGGGATGAATGAGTAGATGTTGGCCGCTCCATAGGTTTCATACAATGACGAGCACGTGTTGCATGCATGTCTTATCTACTTCAAACAGCAACTAGATGCTGCCGGTATGCCTTAAATGCTTTTAAATAAATAAAAGGTCGCTTAATTATCAAAACCTACATCCACTAGGAATTAGAAATTGCATATACTGCAGTCAAAGATGCATCAACCCTCTTGTGGTAACAATATATTATTACTTGTTCCATTTATTTAAAAATAAACAAGAACATGAATCCAAATTAGTGGTTGTAATCAGAAGGTGTGAGAAGAATCCTTAACAACATATAAAATTGGAATAGTCATCAGATTGCTAGGCACAGATAACTGAAAGAAGAATTCACTTGTAATATCAAACTCACAGGAAAGATAATTCTATATTAGAAATGAAGGAGGCAAAATCCCGCTTAAGAATTAATTTGTTTTTACAGTTATATACATGTAAATTAAAAGATCCGGGTTAAGAGTCTCAGTAACCTAAAACCACAAGAAAGAAAAAAACAACCAAAAATTTCTTGTACATAGCAGAAGAAGAGTAATGTAGACTCGATATAAAAGGAATGCCAAAACTTTAAAACACCATGCACCAAAAATGATGTGAAAAGATAGTTACCTGAAGACCATAGGACAGTAGTCCTTCCAGAAAAAGTCAACTGAATTGTGCAGAGGAGTCAACTGGGAACCTTTACTTGGAAAATACATTCTTATTCTGGCGTGCTCTCCAAAATCAGATGATCTCACTTCGCGCATAGGAACAGGTGTGATCTTGCCTACAGTGTACCTGTGAACTTCAGATGAGATGTTTAAGTAAGATTTTCCACCACCATAACATCAAATTGAAAAACATAGTAAAGGAAGAGAACCTCTCTTGTCTACCTGATACCAAGCTGCAAGCTAAGCATTAGATAATAGCTCCTGTGGGCTTCAAAAAAGTTCACACATGAGCTCCTTTGGACCTCTTTTGCAAATTTGAGATGTTGCTTGTTTTTATGGGATTGTTTGGATATATTTCTAGTTCTTTCCTTAATAAGGACTCCTTGCATATATTCCCTCTCATAAGCCACAGCACTGTTATCTTGCAACTCACTCTGACCATCTCGCAAGCTGCGAGATAAGGATGATGATATAGTTTTATGTGACATGCGTCCTGAACCTCTTAGAAAACTATGTGAAATTTTATCGGAAAGACTACGCTTCACACTAGGTATTACAGAGTCCTCCGAATCTAATGAAAAACTATGTGATAGCATCTTTGTCTTCTTGTCTTCCTGTCCCTCAAGATTATGCTCACTTAGATGCTTACTTCCAGCAGGATAGAATATTCCACGTCCATCCTTCAGCCCTTTGGTCCATGTCCCAAAATAATAGCTTCCATCATTGAATCTATAGAAGCCTGAACCGTGTCTTAACCCATTCAACCAGAAGCCATCAAAAAGATCACCATTGGACCATCTCATAACCCCTCTACCAGACATTTTCCCTTTCTTCCAATTTCCAATATATGAGTATCCATTGCTCCATGCATACCTACCACTGCCTTCACGTACTCCTTCTCTCCAACAACCGTCATAAATGTCTGAGTTCTGATATTGCTTCCTTCCAATGCCATGCTGAGAATTCATATTCCAAGAACCTCTGTATATGGACCCATCAGAAGCAGAAAAAGTTCCAAAACCATGTAGGTAACTCCCAGCAATATCACCCTCATATGTAGCCTGCGACGACCAAACTATCTTGCCTTTCCCTGTCATTTTCCCTTCTTCCCAGTCACCATCATAAATTGTTCCATCTGACCAAGTATATTTACCGTTTCCATGTGGAAGCATCCCCTTGAAATTACCAAGATATATATCTCCATTTGAGAAGACCTTCTCGTAACTCCTATTAGATGAAAGTTACAATTTAATTATCCATTTTCCCATGTGCAAGTGAAAACAACAAATCTAGAGTTTAATTACTAGAACCTCTTTAGTCTTAAATGGTTTGCAGTTGTGTACCTTTCATCAGTCTCCATGAGAAATGATTATTATAAACTAAATGTCTGCACAACATACAAGAAAAACTTCTCAGGCACCTTGTGTTATGTTAATCGATCAATGGTAGTATCTTACAATGATATGTCTTCTTCCACTTCTATAATCTGATCTATTCAAAACCACTATTAGAACAGGAAAATAAACTTCCTTTATATGGTAAAGACTTAAACATCAATGGTGTCTATGCAACAAAAGATCACTTAGCTATCATTTTATTTATCTTTTAATTTTAATTTTTCGCTCTTGCCTTGTCAATTTAGAATGAGCATTTCGGTTCGATTGTAAATGATTAGTTAAGAACTTATATCAGCTAACTAATTGGTCAAAAATATAATGAGCTCTAGTTAAAGAAGGAAAGATTACCGTGTTCATTCTGTGTCTTTAGGTGCACCCCAGAATTAACTCTAGATTCCACAAAACCCTGTCAACAATAACAAAAAAGATATAATGTTATAAAGTAAATATTGTGATATTCTGCAATAGCAATACTAATTACTTAATCTAACTGAGAAAGGCAAAAATTTGGAACTTCTGCAATCTCACTGATCACGTGCGGTAATAAGAATTATAAAGCTGAATAATAAAAAACTCTGAATATTTAAGTTCCGCACAAATCAAATTGGAATTCAGATAGCTTAAGTGATGTGAAGCTGATAAAATGACCAACATGGTACAAAATTTAGATCAAACCAAAGTTTCAATTACATTGAATATCAATGCATTTAATACCCTAATAAATCAGATATTATATTTTCATGTAGTATTGCATTTTCTGAAACTAAAACATCTGTTCGCTAAACAAAACACTTTTGTGTACACAGCTATAGCCTAAAGATACAAGTACAGATGGTGTGTATATTCTCCGATCACTGTAGCATTAAACAACAACTATATTTATCAGATTCAAGTTCATCAATCGATCTTACTTGTGAGTGGTACGACTGAAAATTTAAAAGCTATAATAATGCTAGTAATTGAGCAGCAATTAAATCAATTACCACCATAACTTTTCGTATTCAATGTATATTTTAACGTAATTATTACAGTCAAAATCTGAAAATTAAGTATTAAAACGCTGACCTGCGAAACTGTTCCAACAATTTTGAGTCGACAGCAAGGAATACCCTAGAAATTCTCAGCAAACAGTTCAAAACAAATACAATCTGAAAATTTCCACATCAAAATTTAGATATATATATTATTTTTTTGGGCTCTGGGATAAAGATTGCAATACCGTTAAAACTGTGCTTTATGAAATTCTATTGAAATTCCCTTTTTTATACAGTAACGAGAAAAGAAAGGCACGGTAAGATAGCGAGGGAGGATATTTATAGCAATTCAAAGGTGGACACGTGGCTGGCAACGAGTTGTGGGGCGATGAACTTTCGTTTATGATCGCGTGGGATCAATTAATTTAAATCGTTCGCTTGGTGGCGCATGGAAAGTAACATGTGCTGAGTTGTAGGTGATTCTGTCTGCTGTCGACCTCCTTGCCACGTAAAGCATATGGTGAGTATTTATTTAAAACAGAAAAAGAAAAAATTGTTCTGATTAAAAAAAGAAAGAAAAGAAAAGAAAAAGACAAGGTTTGTTCTACACTGATATATTTTAAGGATTTGCTCCAACTATTGTGAGGGAAGGTATACCAAGTTTGATCCATATTTTAATATTGGTCTCCAAACGCCTCTTTTGTCCCTACTAAAGGTGAAATGTTTCGAGTGAACAAGGAAAGATAGATAATGGTAATCTCGTATTAAAATAAAATATTTTAAGATGCATTATTTTTGGCTAAACTTTCAAGCCTTGAGATGAATATTATCGACCTTGAAATTCAGCGACGTCGATGATCAACGGATCGCAACTCCTCTTTTTGATTCTTTTTTTCTTTTTTGAGCGCTGTTATCCTCAACTTAAGGATTTGATATGAAAATAGGCATCAGATTAAGAATCAATTTTTCAAGTAACCATCTAGCCTACTCAAAAAGTGAAACACTGGATTATATAAAAACATTCGAGTACGTTTGCACCAAAACTTCAGTTTGTGCACGACGGCATCAATAAATAGTCATTATATTCTCGGTTCAATTGAGAATCAAATTCTCAAGTAATCATCTAATTTACTCGCCCAAGAATCAAGACATCAAATATGACGAAAATGATCCGACTATTTTCACATTAAAACTTTAGGTTAAGAACCACGGTGTCAAAAAAATGGTGACCATTTAATAGAAAACTATAGATTGGGAGCTATTTTATGCAAACTTCCCAAAAATCAATGGGAGAGGGGAATCACAGCCCAGCTAAAATGACTTGGAATCTTTTGTTTTTTTTGTGTCATCGGTCGTAATTTACGTGCAATATATAGAACCTCATGGAGTAGGTGGAAAAATGTAAATCCTAAAAAGTAAAAATCGTGAATTTATTAATTCTTATTCCTACTTTTTGTCATGTAAGGTCTATACTCCATTTCACATCGTCTCCTTGACACGTGTCTTCCGAAACAATTTGGTCATACTTTTGAATGACTTGTCCGGAATTTTTTATTCGAGACAAAGCCTCACACCTATGATGAAGCATATTTCTCAAGGCAATGGACATCTACTACAATTGGCCTCTACCACAAGTCTCTCAGCCAAATTGCACACAATACACTTATGTGACAACTTTCCAATGGCGATATTCAGTCAAATCACAACTTCTCTGCTTATACTTAGGCTATGAAGACCACAAACCTATGATGGTTATGAATTGACATAATCGCACTTAA
Organism: Fraxinus anomala; assembly: GCA_903798345.1. Lineage (NCBI taxonomy): Eukaryota > Viridiplantae > Streptophyta > Magnoliopsida > Lamiales > Oleaceae > Fraxinus > Fraxinus anomala. The sequence goes on from CAIGRN010157376.1 coordinate 18,000, forward strand.
CAAATGAGCCTTTAGATAAGATCACATGTCAAGCATCTAAAAGAGACTATTTTACCTATAAATACTTGGTCCTCAATCCTTTAATGATAATCTTAATTTTAAGCTTGTAATTAGAATTTGGGTAATTTTCTCTTCAACTCGATACCTATATTTTCGTCTATTGCTCTATCCACAACATAAACATTATTCATGTAACTTGAGCATAACATTGCACGCGACCATCACTCCATACCAAAATCACGTTTTATATAGTGTAACATAGTATCCAAGTGTACATGTAATATACACGTGAACGGGAGAAGAATTGAGATCTGTTAATAGTTGGGTTTCAATGTCAACACTGACATTTTGCTTTTCCATAATAATTTTCAAATTTTAAATTGACTCGCGTGTAACATCAAAATTTAGATAAATTTATTATTTGGTATTCTTATTCTTTTAAGCGTTTGACCGGTTATTACCCAAAGGGGATTTTTTTCATAAAAACGACCAAATGGGAAAACGGATATTGAATTCGTTGGAAGAGTAAAGGAGAAAACAAATGCTATAGTACACTCAAAGAATTTTATGATGTTGACTTTTCATTAATTTATGCAAAATACCTTAACGAGGCTTGTTGATCGAGAATAATCCTTTAGACATGGTATGAATATTCTCTATTTCTCAAATCAAAGATCACATAGGATCCTAATTAGAGATGGTAATGGGTCGAATCGAGTCGAGCCGACTAGGCTCGTATAAGCATGAGCTCAGCTCGACTCGCTAGCTCGCCTTTTTTATTTTATTTTAACTATACATAGACCTTAATAAAATAATAATAATAATAATTTGAACGAGCCGCTCGTCAAAACATTAGCTCACATTTTTTTTTAACTATATCTAGACCTTAATAAAAAAAATGATAATAATAATTTGAACGAGCCGCTCGACTCAATTGCCACCACTAATCCTGATTAGGATTCCTTGTGTACGAATCTTGCCGTTCTTTGTTAATTTTAGCATAATTGGAATTAATTAAAGTTCACATGTAACTTAATTACATTTGAAGTTACTAGATCCGGGTCATTTTGTAGCAGACCAAGTTTACCACTCTTTCTTCCGAATAATTTAGTGTCATACGAGAATACAACGAACTTGTGCTCAAAGCCATTTTCGTATCACGACCAAGTTTACTAGGCTCTTTCCATGAAATAATTTAACGTCACACATAGAATACAATGAACTTGTGCTCAATAACATGAAACTTTAAGCTCAAGGCAATTTTTGTAGCACGACCAAGTTCACTAGGAAATAAATTAGTTCCATGCGAGAATGCAATGAATATATGCTTAATAACATTAAACTTTACGCTCAAAGGAGAAAATTATAAATTCGATTCAGGAGTTAAGAACCATATAATAACTCATATATTAAAAAAAATATGTGAAATTTGACGTGTGTTACAGGTGCAAAGGAAATAAAAGAACTAATTATTAATGAGAAATGAATGAAATTACCGTATTGACATAACTACAGAAAATGTAAAAGTACACATATTATTATACGAGACGAAAACAAATAAATGGAATTGAATTGCTTGGGGCGCTATATATTTATTAGACAAAGAAAATAAAATGCAGAAAATGAGATTTTTTGCGAAACTATTTCAGCTAAATTAAAGAGATATTTAGGCTATAAAAATGGAAAATAATTTCTTTTGTAATTCTTTTAATTTTAATTATATTGTGGATTCGAACCCTAGACTTAATGAAGTGTGCTCTCGAATTTGTTTTGAAAACGTATATGTGAAATGCGGCTTTATTAGTTAAAGCGTTTTTTACTGGATTGAGACAAGTGGCTCCATCCTAGCTGTTGATTGCTGATTCTGGAAGGCTCCATGACTTTATCCCTTGAGTGTTATTTCACTTGGCACGGGCTAGGGTTGGTTTTCATTCTTTTCTTGGAGATTGGTTTTGAAGCAGATAGAGAAATTCTATCATACTGCTAGGGTTTTATTCTTTGAATCTTCATCTTGTTTTAATTTGAGAACTGCGATTTGTAATACTTAGCCACTGATGTGTGATATACTAAGTGAATATTTGAGAGAACGATTGGATTCTTTTGAGTTGTTGTTTTCAAATGATTTTTGAGAAGTTTCTTGGTGATTCTTCATAGGTTTCTTATTGTTCTTGAGAGATAAGTGTTCATATGCCATCTCTATGTATTGGTTAAATGTTTGTAACATTTGTTGTCATTTTGGACTATTTAGTGCAACCTAACATAATTAAATTTATTGGATACTTAGCAGGGGATGTAGACGTTGGATGTGGTGGTCGAATCTCCGGAGTTTCGGTTGAAAGAAATCGTAGTGTTCAATCTTTAATTTACACACATTTTACTTTTCTGTAAGATCGTATATTTCGTTTCTCGGCGTTAATATTACATATATGTATTTAATTACTTTTAAAAAAAATACTAATCGTTTGACAGTTTAAACGTAAACCAAATAACTTCTAACTCTAGCATCCCACCACCTCACAAACATTGACGTCGTCGCCACCAGCACAATATTAAAAAATTTCAGATCTGAAATTTGTTAGTTGGTCTTGAGGCTGTTTGTGTAACTTAGTTTAAGGGATGGAAAATGTTGTTCGAATTTCGTATTAATTCTCAGGTACTTATGCATGGATTGTATAATTTTGTTATTGTACTTTTTCTTAATGAAACCCCCCATGTAACACGTGTCCACGGGAATACTTTCTTTCTTTCTAAGCTCTTAAGCTAGAGTGTCTCTAGTTTTTTGGGTCGTGTTGAAGATTTCGTGGAACGTGATCTTGTATCTGATCTAAAATTTGAGATCTAGTTCTTTGTACGAATTATTTGTGTCTCTAGAGTGGAATGATGGTGGTTTTGGGAAAAGAAATGAAGGTTGAGATATGAGAAATGTAACTCAATTATTGGTGGTGGGAGGTGATGGCGGTAGCAATATTAACAACAATGATGGTATGAATTGAGAATAATGTGTTAGAATTTGAAATGCGATATGCCACTAACACAATAATGTTACGCCCACAAGTAAATCAATAATATATGTTATTCGACAAATTAAAAAATAAGTAATACACTAACTGTGTAACACGTTTAATTTTACAAATAAAAAAGTAACACGTGAATATGTACGTTTTTTTACAAATATTAAAAATTGAAATATGTAATAAATATCATACATGCTTTTTATCTAAATATTTTGTATAAGTGGTACCAAACAAGCACTTAACAGAAAGTAACATAATATTTTTCAAAAAAATTAAATAGGTATAAGTGAAATTAAAGGGAAAAATATGATAGCTGTCAAACTTGCCCAAATCTAGACCTCTGGCTGTGTGGCAGGTCATACTCCATGAAAATCAGATTAGCCAATCCCATTATTTATAAAATATTTTTTTTTCTTCTATTCAATTACACATTTTTCAATAAAATAATATTATACTTAAATCCAAAAATTTCTTTATTTTCTAACCACACATTTTACATCAATTTACTATTTCAAAATGCATTCGCAAAAAAAAAAAAAAAAAAGTATCAAAGCTCTAGGTACGTCGATTGGGCTAATGCAATTATGTGGACTTGGAATTGATCCACTTGGATCCAGGTCCAACGTAATTATACGCTGGGAAAATTACAAAAAATCCTACTTTCCAAAATCAATATTCAAAAATCATGTCGCTAGTTTCATTTTTCAAAAATCAGATATTCATTTAATTATTATAAATTAATATTTTAATATTAATAACAATATAAATTAATTTATATACACACCCCTACACTATCTACCACATCCAAACCCTAATTATTTCCCTTTATCTTCTCTCTCTATACCTATCTATTCTCTCTCTCCCCAACCTCTCTCTACGACTCTACTGGCCGGTGAATACAAAGATGTTTCTCTCTTCCCAGTCTCTCTCTTTGTCTTCCCACCTGGACCTCCGCGTGAAGTGGCGTGCTGCGCGATAACGCCCTGTAGCAGCGACGCTGAGCGCGCAACGTTGTGAGCTCTATCGTTCGCAACGGTGTCAAACGGCAGCAGCGAGACTGCTGCGAACTCGCAGCAACGTTGTCCGGTCGCGCACCCGCCACCATATGGGGAGGGGTTTGGGGCATTTTGGTCTCTGACAGAAGAGAAAATTTAGGGAGGGTGTTTGGGGTATTTTAGGGATTTCGTTCTCCTCCGCTGTGTAGAGGCATCTTCTTTGCTGGAGTGGAGAAATCTGGTGGTGATTTTGGTGTTGTGGTGGTGTTAGTGGTTGTGTTGTGTTGGGTTGGTGGTGGTTTTGGGGTTGTTTTGTTTTTGTTCCTATTTCAGATTGTGAGATGGTGGTGGCGGAGGCGAGGTGGTGGTGTTGTAATGGTGATGGCGATTGCTATGATTGTGGATCGGATGCTGCGGTGGTTGTAGTGGTGTGACGATGGCTGTAATAATTTTGAATTTGATTATTTAATGGTGTTTGGATGATGGTGGTGGTGATGTTGGCAGTTTGGTGGTGTAGTGGTGCAGTGGTGGTGGTTGGGCGGCGGCAACGATGTTTGGCTGCGGATGGTTTTACGGCCGGGGTGTCGTGGTGGTCGTCCGTCGATGGTGGTTTCAATGATGCGATGGGTGGCAGGGTGAGGCTGCAGTGGATCTTCTTGTTGGCGGTGGTGGTTTTGAAGTTGAAAATGGTAATTTGTTGGAGGTGGTGACAGTGGTGCTGTGAGATTGTGGTGTTGGTTTGTTTGAAATGGTGATGTTGCTATTGGGTGGCGACAATGGTGATTTTGCAGCTGGAGGCAGTGGCAAGGTGATTGTCGCAAGCGTTGGTGGTGGTCAGAGATTATTTCGTTAATTGTGACCATCAAATTGGTTAATCTATGACCAATAAACAATATGTGACCAATAAAAAAGATAAATTGTGACCAAAAAATAATATGTGACCTAAAAAATTGTTAATTTGTGACCGTAGTTTGATAATTTATGACTGTATAATAAGTTGTGACTTATAATGTTTATGATTTGTAATCGATAAATAAATTATGACTTTTAAATTTTTAATTTGTGATCGATGAAAAAACTGTGACATATAAAATTTTTGAATTGTGATCGTAAAATAGTTTGTGACATATAAAAATTCTGCTTTGTGACCGAAAAATAATATGTGACTAATTAAATGGTTAATTTGTGATCAAATTGTATAGATATGTGACCTTAATATATTTAATTAATTAAATATACAATTAATTAATTAAATCATAAATAAATTTTAATTAAAACCTGATTTTTGAAATTTAAAACTTATTTCCTTAATTTTGAAATGGGTGATACTTAATACCTTATTTATGTATTATATTAAAAAAAAAAAAAGTGTTATTTGAGCCCATATATTTGGGCCTTAGTATTGTCCTTATATAAGTTAACTTGATTGGTGCTTTGTGCCTCGGTTGGGCTCCTATTTTTGTTATTTGTTTTAGTTCGAAAAAAAATAGAACTTGGTTTGGTATTTTTGTTGAGCTTCAGTGTGACCGTAAATAGTGTGTAGTTTATTGGTATTTTGGGCCTCGATTTGGGCCCCTATTTTTGTAATTTGCTTTCAGTTTATATAAAAAAAAAGAGTGAAACTAATAGGGAAAAAAAATAATAAGAGTGAAAAAAGAAAAGAAAAAAAGTGTGAAAAAAAAGGGAGCGAATTTTCTAAAGGTAATTGTAGTGAATTTTATTCTTGTTGCTCGACGGTAGCTCAAACGATTCAGTTGCTGCTTTGCCACCGTAACATCACCAAATGAAAAATCATGATTGAGGCATTGTTGGACTCTTTTGAGTCTCGTGAGGTAACAATTTTATTGTATTGAACATGTACTTTTATTTTAGTGTTTTGACTTGTCAATTTTAAGAAAAAAAATGTTATGGAATGAATACCAAACGTTAGAAGTCTACTTGTTAACAAATGGAAGGAAACTTGTTCAATCTTCATTACCTTTTAATGAGCTCCTATAAGTCCACTTGTTAACAAATGGAAGGAAACTTCTTCAATCTTCATTACCTTTTAATGAGCTCTTATCGATACTTGAATATATTGAGTATTTGCTTTCTCAAGTAGACCAATTGCCTGCTGTTTCTATGCTCACATCTATTAATACACTCAACATTGATCTCAAATAAACTATTACTACATCCTGATTTTGCTATATAAGTAGCAATTGTTTCTTGCCATGGTGAAATATTCAGCATCACCGCACCCTATCCCCCTTTCTGTGATAAAATAATGCAAGACATTTTTCCCTCGATTATATCATCATTTGCATTTCTCACGAGCACATCCATCAATTTGTATGCTACAGCAGTTATGATACTAGATACTATGGCTAATACAAATTATTGTCTTATTATGTTGGACATAGATTGTGAAGTATGATAATTGACATGTTCCAACACTTTCTTGTAGCTTTAAATGAAAATCATTTAGAGAATGTCTTCACATTCATAGAGACTTTCATGACATTTACATTGGAAAAAAGTGACAATATTCTTCTAGATTTGATTACCCTTCTTTTGAATATTGTTCAAAATAAACACAGGGAAGGTTCTCCTATTAAATTTAGTGTGGTGGAAAGACTTTTTGAGAAGTGTGCTGACACGATCAAACCTTACTTGTCATGAGCTATAAAATCTTTAGGAGTTTGTTTAAATGATTATAGTGCAGTTCTTTCATCCATTGTCACAGACGTCGAGGGTTGTGAATAGTATACTGTATCCCCTATCGTAACTGCATCTGTAACCACTATACGTAACATTGACATAATTGACAAGTTACCTGAAGCAATACCATCAGAGTCAGGCGTTTCAGATATCATAGATCTCATGCCTACTAGATTACATGACTTTCATGTTGAATTTGTTTTAATTTTCCCTCAATTACATGAGATTCCACGAGTTGCCACATTGTTTTCTAAAATCATTACTCGATTGTACAATCTTCCTATCGATTTCAGGATGTTGTCCACTAATTATCGACATGCTTTGTTAGCTAATAATCATATTGACTATATTTTTAAATTTCATGCCAAATTAAGAGGTATTTTTAGCTAATCATCCTGTTGATAATGTTCTTAAATTTCATGCCAAATTAGGAGGTCAAATCATTTTCAATCATGAAATTTTTGAACTTACTTTCGAGGTGCAATATATGTTAGGGAACCCTATTGAAAATTACTATACTTTATTGTGCGTTTCTCTTATCCGTTTTCCTAAAAATGTGAAGAATTTTTTTTTGGATTATTCATATAAAAATTTTCAATTTGACTGGCAATCTCACTTAAATGAAAGTTATATTTTCAATACAAAAGAATTGTTTGCTAATTGGAGCCCATTCGAGCCTTCGATATTGCGATCATTTTTCTCTACAGGCAAGTCCGCGATGCTAGCTTCTTATACTCCTCATTAGGCACAACCAAATGGAAGTGTTAAAAATGAGTTGCACGAGTGTTTGTTATTCGGAGTCCAGTATTGATACTTGCTTAGATGGAGAGATCGTCCTCATTGGTTGGATCATATTCTTGGGAATAAGCGGCAATTTTCATTACTATCAAGCATAGAGTTTCGATATTTGGTTCTTACGAAGGACTGTCCTCCGCGGTAGAAGTTTATCCACTTGACATGATCGAGTTTTCTCCCACCTTGAGAGAGTTGATGCGGATATCATCGAGATCGAGATTTATTTTTATTGTTGTTGGACTTATTATTTATATTTTTATTATTGGGCTTGTAGTAGCAGCTTAGCCCAAGCTCTTCAAGTTAGATTTTTGCTATTTATTGAATTTTTTATTGTTGATTGAATCAATTAATGATTGAGTGAAAATACGATTGGCGGCTGCCACGATTTCTCCTTTTCCTTCTCGTTTCTTTTCGGCTTCTCCCTCTCTGCTTCTTCTTCCTCTCTGCTTCTTCTTCTTCTTGTTTTCCCTCATTGATTCTACATCATGTTAATAGAACGAGTTTTGAAGAAAGAAGGATGGAACAAATTTGACGTTAACTTGTGTTTGCTGTTGAGCTAGTTACTTTGTGTTATGGATTAAGTCGCAATCCTTAATTTTGAAAGAACTTAGAATCAAAACATGAACAAAGCACAGAGATCTTTAGCGGTTCA
>CAIGRN010157387.1:0-10029 GCA_903798345.1 Fraxinus anomala
TTTCATAAAGAAAACAAATATTAGATTTACAATTGTGGCAGTTTATGTTAACGATTTAAATTTAATTGGAACTTCTGATGAGCTCAACAAAACAGCAGATTATTTGAAAAATGAATTTGAGATGAAAGATTTGGGAAAAATTAAATTTAGCCTTGGGTTGCAGATTGAATATTTTCTAGAAAAATTATTTGTTTATCAATCTACTTTAGTAGGATCTAGAAATGCAGGTTATCTCTCTGATCCACATAAAACTAAATCAAAAATTGGATAAGTGTTTACATGTGGAGGAGTAATTATATCATGGAGATCTATGAAGTAATCCTTGACAGCAACATCTTCAAATCATTCTGAAATTATTGCAATCCATGAAGCAAGTTGATAATGTGTATGGTTGAGGAACATGACCCATCATATCCAAACATCGTGCAGATTAATTTCAACAAAAGATAGTCCAATAATTTTGTATGAAAACAATGTTGCTTGTATTGCATAACTCAAAGAAGTTTGTATCAAAGGTGATAGGACGAAGCATATTACTCCAAAATTCTTTCATACACATGAGTTTCAAAAGAATGACCACATCGATGTTCAATAAATTCACTCAAGTGACCATGTGGTTGATTTATTTACAAAAGCATGCCAACATCTACATTCTAGAAATTGGTTCATAAGATTGGAATGCGTCGATTCAAAGATTTTCACTTATCAACATCATGGACAGTAGTTGTATTCTTTTTCTTTCGATTAGGTTTTATCCTACTGAGTTTTTCTAACAAGGTTTTAATGATGCGGCATTTTTTTAATATTCCAAAATAGCCGTGCTTTTTTTCCTTCGTTTGATTTTTCGTCTCATTATGTTTTTATCAAATATGGTTTTAACGAGACATATATTTTGTAATGTGTTATTCAATGGGGAGTGTTGTAAATTGTATGTATATTAGTTAATGACAATTGTACTCCTGTAATCCTAAATTTTTTTACCATTATATCTCTAATCCTGCCCTATAAATATAAGATTTTGGATCTCATTATAATACACACAAGTTTATTGACTTTTATTATCTCTTCTCTTTTTCTCTCTTTTCACGATAGAACTTACATTTTTACATTTATTTCATTTATTTTTTCAGAGCAAAAACTTTTATTGTTGAATCAAACTTCTTGAATAATTTCTTTCATAAAAAATTTTCATTTTTTTTGGATAATTGTAGCAACAGTACCAAATCTTTCATTTAGTGGCAGACTTTAACCAGACCTTTCATTTTTGCCAGCCACGGTACCAAACATTTCATTTTTGCCACCAACGAAACCAAACCTTTCAAAATGTCTGCAGCTGAAGTCCAAATGAATGGTTTCTGTTAGTTTGACCAATGGTTGACTAAATAATTAACTTTGACAATAATGTTGACTGATTTTAAAAGGTTAAAATGATAAGTTTACATTTTTTTTTATAATAAAATAACCAAAATCAAATAATTAAAATTAAAAACTCATTCCACATTCTTCTTCTCTACCCACCCACCCCCACCCCTATCTCCAACCTAACCCCAAATATGCAAATCTGGGTTTGGAACTTCGAGAACGCTTCAACAAGCTTGAGAATAGAGTCCTTAGAACCGAATGTGCGCTCTATTGTAATGGCAGTGGCTCTAATGAACTCTGCTCCATAGTCAATCAAGATGAAGTTTTGGGCTAAATGCACAGGCATAGTTATTAAAACACATATTTGCAGATTTGGGGTGGGGCGGGGGAGAAGAAGAAGATGGAATGGATTTTTAATTTTAATTATTTTATTTTGATTATTTTATTATTAAAAAATATAAAATTATTATTTTAACCTTTTAAAATCAGTCAACATTATTGTTAAAGTCAATTATTTGGTCAACTAACGATCAAACTAACAGAAACCATTCACTTGGACTTCAGCTGCAGACATTTTGAAATGTTTGGTATCGTTGGTGGAAAAAATGAAAGGTTTGGTACCGTGGGTGGCACAAATGAAAGGTTTGGACAAAGGTCTGCTANAACTAACGATCAAACTAACAGAAACCATTCACTTGGACTTCAGCTGCAGACATTTTGAAATGTTTGGTATCGTTGGTGGAAAAAATGAAAGGTTTGGTACCGTGGGTGGCACAAATGAAAGGTTTGGACAAAGGTCTGCTACTAAATGAAAGGTTTGGTACCGCTGTTGCAATTATCCCTAATTTTTTGTGCTTAACTTATTTATATCAATTTTAAAAGAGAGATATACTTTTGAAAAAGATCTTTACACTTACATTGCATTACCTTTTCTATTTTTTCATATAGAAAAATTTGATTGATTGAATCAAACTTGTAAAATCATCATATTCATCAAGTTTCTCATTATTCTTTTAGTACTTAATTTATTATAAATATTCATTTGAAGGGAGAAATATTTTGGGAAGATTTTTGAACTGAAATTGCATTTGACTCTTCTTCATCTTCTCATTGAAAAAAACTTTGATTGGTTGAATCTAATTTTTTAACCATCATGTTCCTTAAAGTTTTTCATCTAACATTTGAGCTATCATTTATTACTATTTATTGAAGTGTTATCCTCTTTTAGTATTTAACTTGTTTGTATTATTTATCAAGAAAAAAATTCCATTGTAAAATCACTTTCATATAGTGTGGGTTATGTTGAAGTTCCGTAAAGATTAACAAAGATCGGTGTTCCTTATTTTAAGTCATCGTGTGAGTCATATTGAGTCCCGTAAAGCTCAATAGTGTAGGTCTTATAGAGTCTCGTGAAAGCTCAATAGTGGGTCATGTTGAGGTCTAGTAAAGTTCAACAAATTATAACGATCAGTGCTTCTTGTTTGTAAGTCACCAGAAGCTTTGTAAAAGCTTGGATTGCATCATAAGTCAATCAACATAGTGAAAATATTTTGCTCATGCCGGAGAGCTTCATGACGAATGACGTAGATCATTGTTTTCTATCGAACCTCTACAATTATATTGTTTGCATCATCTCTCCCTTTTACTTATTGCTTTTATATTTGTATTTATTTGAATTAATCTATTTAGTCTTTACTTGCTTAAATTTAGATTAGTTCTTCGAAAAAGTTTAACGACCAATTCACCCCCTTTTGGTTAGTTATTCTTGACTTATCAGCATGAGTATGAATGTTTATTTTTCGATTTCTTTTGAATGTTCATTATTTTCACTCTTTTTTCTTTTATAGCACAATCTTTTGAATTTATGGAGTTGACTTTCACATAACCATAGTGTAGACCTTTTTTCATGACTTATCTCCATTATCAAGGATGCATTCACACACCCATGGTGGTAGCCCTTTTCTTCAATGAACATGCCTATTAGTGCCACACTGTTTGGATAATTCCCAACAATTATAAACCAATCAGAAATTTAAGAACTTCATTTTTTGTTATTATATTTCAATTTTTCTTGTTTTCTTTTGTAAATGCAAAACACATGTAAGCAAAAGTGAACACAAAACAAAAGATAATAATATACATTAAAATGGTTTAATGCATCAAGCATATACTCACAACTTTTCGTAAAGTTTCAAATCTAACAGTATCTAAAGCCTTGTTGAGTAAATCAGCTAGTTGTCATTCAGTATGTATATGTTCTAGGACAATTACATTCCTTTCAACTAAGTCCCAAATAATGTGGTGCCTAATATCAATGTGATTTGTTCTAAAATGCTTAATAGGATTTTTAGAGATATGTATAGCACTAATTTTAACGTAGAACATGGTAATAGAATCTTGATCAATACCATAACCACTGAGTATTTGCTTCATTCAGTGTAGTTGAGTACAAAAAATATCGACAACAATATAATCAGGTTCTGTACCAGATAAATATATAGAATTTTGCTTTTTACAAAACCAAGCAATAAGATTGTTACCCATGTAGAAACATCATTCAATTGTGCTTTTACTATCATCCATTCTTCCTGCCGAGTCAACATATACCCTTCATGCTATGAGTTTGAATCATAGTGTACCATAAACCAAAACTTGAAGAGCTAGTCACGTATCGAATGATACATTTCACATCTACCAAGTACGAATCTTTTGGTTTAGTTTGATATCGCGCATAGACTCTAACACTAAATACTATGTTAGGACGACTTGCAATCAAATACAACAAACTCCCTATCATGTTCTTGTAGAGACTAGGATTGACGTCCTTACTCTGGTCATCTCTACAGATCTTTAGAAACGTGGTTATTAGAGTATTGAATGTCTTAGTATTCTTGAGACCAAATTTCTTACATAGAGATGAAAATCCCTGAGTCAACCTATTTGACCTGCAAACCCCAAAAAAGTTAAGTTCACCAACCATACTCATTTTAAATTCATTTTGCATAATTGTAACAAATTCCTAGGATTTTATTTCAGATGTAGATCCAAAATACAATATCATTAGAGCTTCTCCATTCAAGATCTATTCAAAAGTCTAATGGATTCAATTTTGGCCACAAGTTCAAATGTCTAATCGGAGTCTACTCCTACTTGAGTGTATTATGTGCTACCATTCATGCCTTGTTTCTCACTATATTGTCATGCTCATCTAATTTATTTTTAAAGATTCACAAGATACACATTGTTTAGCTCAATTTGAGCAAGCTCTTCGTACATTGTAATAACCCATTACTTATCTCCAAGTGCTTCATTCACATTTTTGATTTCTATATGTGAGGTATAGCATACATTTCCAAATTCAGTGGCAAATCTCCTTCTGATCACCACATCATCTCCAAAGTCTGAAAGTATGTTATCTAGTGGATGAACATTTTGTATCCAGGTAAGAGTTTACCTTTTGTTCTGTAGTTTATCATCTTTCCCCGGTGGGTAAACACCTCCAGTAACTGGTGCATGATTAGTAGAACTAGCTACTAGCAGATCTGTCGGACTGTCAATACCTAAAACTGCAATACAATTTTCTTGAATATTCTAATTTTCTTCAATATTGTCTTCCAAATTTTGAATTTCAGGTTCTGTTAATCAATAATGGTTTAAATCCGAATGTCGTAGATCCTATAAGCTCGACTATTTTCAAAATAACCAATGAAATATCCCTTATCACTTTTAGGATCAAATTTGTTCAAGTGTTCCTTGTTATTCAATACATAGCCCTTGCTACCAAACATGTAGAAATATTTGAGATTTGATTTTCTTCCATTCCAAATTTCATAAGGGATTTGTCTGGTACCTATTTTCAAAGACATGTGATTTAGGATATAGCAAGTAGTATTTACAGTTTCAGCCCATAATTTAACATGTAATTTCTTACCATTCAACATCACCCTAGCTATCTCTTGTAAGGATCTATTTTTCCTTTCTACCACACCATTTTGGTCAAGAGTTTTGGGGCTAAAAAGTTGTGGAAAAGACCGGACTCCTCACTGAATTTAGAAAAAACTAGCAATTTTAATTTTCTTTCCATGATCACTCATAATTCTCACAATCTTAATCACTCAATATTTTTTTCAGTGATCAATTTTTGATACAAAAATCTGAATCTATCAAAGACATCAAATTTCTCTCTTAAGAAATCTACCCTAGTGTACCTAGAAAAATCATCTATACAGACAAGAATGTACCTTTTTCCATCGAGACTCTTAGTCTGTATAGGTCCCATCAAGTCCATATATAATAGTTCAAGATTGTGAGGGGTGGTAAGATGCTAACCTTGTTTATGAATAGTTCTAGTTTGTTTATCTTTTTGACATGTACCACATATACCTTTAGGTTTTTTAGTAAGCTTAGGTATTCCTCTGACTGCATTGAGTTTGGTAAGTCTGACTAGCTCTCCATAGTTTAGTTGTCCCAATCGTTTGTGCATAAATTTGTAGAGTCATATTTTAAAATATAACAACCAATATTACATTCAAGCATATAACATTTATTACTAGACTTAGCACCACGTAAAACATAACTACCATAAATTTTTAGCACTTTGCAAGAATTTTTTGTGAACATAACCAATCACAAAGTTGGCCTACATTAATCAGTTTTGCTTATAGATCAACAACAAATAATACATCATTTAAGATAGGGACTCAATTAATAACAATGGTACCAACACCCTCAATTTTACTTTGAGCCCTATCCCTAAGGTAACTAGACCACCTGTTGGTTCGAATCAAATGAATACTAGTTATGTGTCTCGAGCAACCACTATCAAAATATTAAGAATTAGGTACAACGGATTTATGTGGTATATTGACAACATAACAGCTAAGCTCACTATTTCTTACCTAAACTTACCTTATTCTAGCAATTAGGAATGTGTTTCAAGACACGAGCATGCAAATCAACCATTTTTTGTAACATGTTGTTTCTTATGAGATAAACAATGAAGTAAATCATGTCTATATTTACCACGAAAATAACATCTGATAGTGTGTTCTACTTTTCTTAATTTGGAAGTAATATCTCACCTGTTTACTTGATGCCTTGATCTGAATCAAGTTTTACGAGTCAGTTAGAACCTGCACGTGTGTGCTTGAAACTATTATAGCCCTATTATATAGAATTTTGTCTAATTCTTCGCTATAGTTGTAGAGGTTTGACAGATTCATTAGGTGTGGTTTCATTGACAAACTTCAACAGATTAGATTGCATTTCCTTCCATTTTCCTTCATAACCTAAGCTTTCTTTGATGCTCGAAGTTCTTCCATAACTAAGGACTTCACTTAAGCGGATGGATCCAATGGTTAGTTGCCTAACTCTTTTCTTTATATGATTCAGTTCAGTAAGGAGCTCTAGAACTTGATTATCCTTCTCTTTTAGGAGTTTGGAAAGAGTTTCACTTTCAATATCAACCATAGCTCTTTCTTCTTCAATGGACTCAATCATTGCATGAAGAGTGTTGTTATTTTCTTGTTTAGTTTCCAGATTTTCTTTCAGGATGGTACATTAAGAACATATTCATCTTGGTCCGACTTTTTCTTTAACCAGCGAGTTTGCACCTGCAGCAATAGTTGTAGCGAATTAGAATCAGGATATAAGTTGACACTAAATGAGGTTACCTAATTATCATCAGTTCTCTACTCCTCATTCGAGTTTTTGTTTTTGTCATGCGTTTCACTCTATATAATGTTCATTGCTTTCTTAGAACGAGACTTTTTTAGCATGTTAGCACATTCAGATGCTACATGTCCATATCCCCACATTCATGGCATTGTATACAATTTTGATTTCTGTTGTGGTTGAAGTTTTGAACTTCTTCCTTTTTGATCGGTCTTCAATAATTTCTTAAATTGTTTGGTGTGCATGGTCATATGTTCAGCACTCTGATTTTCTTCATCATTTTCTTATTCAACTATATCTTTGGCTTTATAGGCAACTCTAGATCCTTTTTCATTCTTTCCTATAGAGATGTAACTCACAAGTCATTAAAGACCGCACCAATTCTTCCACCTTTATGCTTTCAACATTTTTACTCTTCTCGATGGTAGTTATTTTGTATTGAAATCAATCGGGTAATTATCTAAGAATTTTCTTCACTATCTTGCTTTCTGAATTCTTCTTCCCTAGGGTGTATGCCAAGTTGGTGATGACACTGAGCTTGGCATAGAAGTGCTTGAATTATTCATCATCTCTTATTGTTAATTGTTCAAATTTAAAGATGAACATTCAAAGTTTGGAAGATTTCACAATGGAAGTTCTTCCATGATCAACTTGTAGTACATCCCAAGCTTCCTTAACCACCTTGCATATAGAGATCAGACAAAATTGGTTAAAATCCACAAATGAAAAAAAAAATAGCATTTAAGGCTTTCGAATTCCAATTCGTATTATTAAAATCTGTAGTGGTCGAGTCTTGAGCCTTTTCTCTATCTTCATCATTTACAGTCATAGTGGGTATTTTATATCCATGCACGATAGAGTGCCAAGTCTTTTAATCAAGATAACGAACATAAATCTGCATCCTAATTTTTTAGTATGAATAATTAGTCTGGTCTAAGATAGAAGGTCTAAAGGGTGCTTTATCCATATCTAATTTTTTTTAGATCACATTTTTTAAAAGTGAACCTGCTCTAATACCAAGAGTAAAATTTAAAACCTAGGTAAATTAAAAATGGATTTTAATTTCACTGTTACAATTCTGGACAACAACAGTGAGAACCTCCCACACTCAGATTTTAACAGTTCTTACTAGTACGTGTAGGATGTGCTGTGTTCGTGCTCTCTTAATTAAGTACAGAAATTAATTGAGAAATTAAACTAAAACATCAAATATAATGTGGTAAACCCCCAAAGGTAAACATTCACGGTCCCCTAGGCAATGGGTAAAACAATCCACTAATTTAATTGATAAAAATATAATAGTATCCGATTTTGTAATTTCGCAAAATTAACAAAGAACAATCAAAAGAAACCAAGAACAACTGCATTTGTATCTTCTCATTTTGACTTTGTCACCACTTTTCTATTGTTCTTAGTCGTAACTACCATTTGGATTAAAAATTACCATTCTTAACTTCTCGTCGAGCAGCTTGATCAATTGATGGGATTGAGCATTCAACACAATTTTGTATTGTATTCTTCAATGACCTTAAGAAGACGGTTGACTTTGAAATTTATCATTGAAGTATCACGTCCTATGTGATTTCATCAATTAGGCAAAGCCACAACTTGTAAGTGGAAAGACGAAAAAATTATTCAAAACTTCTGTTACAATCTTGATTAATTACCTTATTTATAGGGAAAAAAAGTGCCAAAAGATAAGAATAACTCCTACCTAAAACTCCTAATAACCATAATAACAACCTTATTGTAATATATATGTCTTATCATAAAAGATAATTCAAAAGATATTCTAGATTTGGAGAAGTCTAATATAAGGAAAAGATAATTTTAATTTAACAAAATCTTATATTTTCCTTCTAAACAAATCTTAAAATAGCAAGGATGGAATAAAGTTTATTATTGTGCATTTATAACAATAAATCACATCCTTTTATACAAGGAAAAACAATAAAATTCACAACTCAAATAGTCTGGGCAAATCTGCTTTACTTTTCCAAGTCAGTTAGAAGTGCTTGTGTAGTCTGGATATAACCTATAACTCCTTTTTCACGATTTTGACAAGTTATTTTTCAATGTATGACAATTAAAAATCAGGAAGTATATTAAGCAAGCCAATAAATAAAATTTATAAAAACATGACACATTTTTCCAACAGATAAAATTTAATTTTTTTTTTTTTTTTTTGAAAAATACGCAATGTTCGAAGGAATAAAAATCAGATACTTTGAATTAAGTAAAAAATGTTTAAAAATTATTTTATAAAAATACACTCAGTTTTTAAAGAACCAAGACATCAGACACAAAAAAGTATACACAGTATTTTAGAATCAAATAATCCCCACACACACACACACACACACACACACACACACACACACATATATATATATATATATATATTTAATTATTATTATTATTATTATTATTATTATTTTCTTACAAGTACGGCCCGTGGCTCGTCACCGGCCCCTGACTAAGTAATATAAAAAAAATTAACTTTTTAAGTTTAAATGTGTGTGTGTGTGTGTGTGTATATATATATATATATATTTAATTATTATTATTATTATTATTATTATTATTTTCCTACAAGTATTAGCAAACAACTAATATCTATACACAAACAAGTAAACAATAGATAGTGTATTGCAGGCTAATCGAAGAATCAGATATCAAAACAAGTTTCCATCTCCTTCACGAATCTCCAAGAGCACTACCCGTTCTTGATTTATCTTAAATTCCCAAAATCTCGTAGGAGGTTTTGTATAAAGATTACTCTCTAGGGGATTTTAGTAATCCAAAATTAAGGGAAACAACACAAATTTATACAATAATTCCTAACAAAAGTAAAGTAATCTGCAAGACAAAAGAGATCTCACTAAGAGTTTATAAAAGCTCAGTTAATTTTGATTTTTCACCAAGTTTTAGCCTCAACATTTTGAACCTGCTGCAGAATTTTAATTTTCTCTGTTGTAATTTTACAGTCCCAAC
>CAIGRN010157399.1:0-23725 GCA_903798345.1 Fraxinus anomala
TTTGATTTTGTAGAACGAGCTTGCAATTTTGGAATTTATCCACTTGCTAGTTGAAACTATGGATCGTCATTTTGGCAACGTGGTAAGTTTCCTACTATGGATCGTCATCTTTGTCTTTGAAATTTGTTGCAACTGTGAATTTTTATTTTGCAGTGTGAGCTGGACATAATGTTTCATTTGGAAAAAGCACACTTCATGCTGGAGGAAATGGTGATGAATGGTTGTATTGTTGAAACCAGCAAGGCTAATATTCTGAGTCCAATACAGCTGATGGACAAAGCATCATAATCTGTTAAATTTGATCTGTTTGGAGACTCTTCTATGACTATGTTTTATAATTATTTGAATGTCATTTGTGCTCGTGTCATTCGAATAACATTTAAGATTTCTTGATTTCATAATGGAAGATGATTTTGAAGTTATTAGAGCTGTAATGGACCAGTTTACATTCTACCCGGTCAAATAATAGGTGAGAACTAGCCAAACCTGGAGAAAACTGGGTGATTTGGCACCTTTTAATAGGGTATCTTCAAAATATTAAGAAACAATATCATACATCCTCTAAGCTTCATGACAATATCGGAAACACGACTTTACCTATAAAAATTAATACTAACCTCACCAATTTCTAATTTGAGTATTATCATATTCATTTCTCAACTACTTTTTGGGCCATACCTCATTGAAATGGAGGTTATATAACTTGCATGCCTTGTGAAAAACATGTGAAAATTTCTGCCGCCGCCACAGCTCAACCAGTGAAGGCGGTGTGCGGTAGCAATGGCAAGGAGTGACGAGTGTCTCTTTGCTGGCGATAACTTCATCCCACCGAGGGATGGTAGTCTATCATGAGGCAGTAGTGGTGATGATGACATAAAATGGAAATTAGGATCAATCTTGCTACACAAACAGGGGCATTTGAGAGAATTTAAAAAATAGGAGACACGCGTCGTAACATTTATTGGACAGTTATCCAGTCCTGTGAACTGTCTCTATTTGAGTAACTTAGAGCTTGTTTGGGAGGGATTTTAATTGGATTAAAATTGAAAAATTAGTTGTTATTGTTGACTTTTATTAGACGAATGAAATCCAATAACGACTATATTTTCAATTTTAATCTAATTAAAATCCCTCCCAAACAAGCCCTTAATTGAATTAGGATTCAGAATTGGTATTCCCAAGTTCAACAATGGTGCTGACAAGTACGAGTATTTAGATTTGATTTATGTGGTTGAAGGGTAATGCTATTTAACACCACTAATGTTGCAACGTCATTAAAAGTGATACTAAGTGTCATTAAATAAAACATACAACTAAATAAATTATTTAATTTCACCTTCAATTGAACTTATCACATAATGTCATATAAACGAATGCTATAGCACCACTGGTTCTAGATAACATTATGGGGGTGGAAGAACTCCTGGAATCTGAAGAAGTGCAAAAACGTGTTTTGCTCATGGGGAAGTGTTTTCGGGGCTGTATATCGGTATGGTGGCAGCAAAAAAATGCAAACTGAAGTCGTTCAGTTGAGGAATGCACCATATAGGTTTTTTCGATTTTTGGTAGTACATGAACGGACTGAGACACGACTGATTAAATTCCAAGTACAATGGCTAGTAAAAGTGGGATAAAGATGACTACATTTGCAAAGGCCACTTCTGCAATGCAATGTCCGATGCACTCTTTGATCAGATCCACAGCAAGAAAACTGCAAAGTAAGAAGTTTCTAGCCTCTAATTTTCATCAATATCAATATAGGATGACTGATAATATAAAGGCAACGGAACAATTTCATGAAATATTTCACCTATATAATTAGTTTCAACAGCATAACATGAATATAGATTAGTCTTTTGTGTTCTCCTTCACTATTGGTAAACTCCCTTGTACATGGAAAAATTACAAAAAGAATCTTAAGCACAGGAAGTATGATATATCCATTGAGGATTTGAATTGACATCTTCGTATAGAAGAGGATACATTAAAAGGGAATTTCGCCTTTTGAAGAAATAAAAACAAGAAGGTAACTAAAATTTTGTGGCAATGATGATCAGTGAGGCCTATAGTTAGTGGTGAGGTAATGATTCCATTGAGAGTGGAACTTGCAGGATTTCAGCAAGATTCAAACCTTGCCCTTGGATCAAACTAATCTAAGTCAGCCACTTGAATTTCATTTGGCTTATATATACATGTTTTTATTTCATTTTAAAGACATAGAGGGAACCACATGTTAGATTGTGGGATTTCACTTTATAATTGTACAAAGTTCTCTTTGAATATAAAGAAAGCATTTTCCACAACTGTTCTTGTGTTCCATTTCCTCTACATTTCTGTCTTTGTTCCTTAATCTCTCTTGATGATTACTTAACCTCAAAAGATTTAAATTTGTGGGTTACATAGGCTGATTTAGTGTGCTTACAGGAGGCACGAACTTGAAAACATTAAGCCGTGTTGTGCTTGAAGTTATTGACAAAAATGCCAAGTCCGTGATAGTTTTTGAAGATGATGAAAACTAGTGGTGGATCGATTCGGGTGCCACAAGGCATGTGGCATGTGGGTAAGGATTGAAGTCCTCACCACTTAGGAGCCTCTTGAAGATGGGAAATTCTTTCACCGCATCCATCCGAGACAAAGGAGATATTGAGTTGGAGTTCACTTCTTGAAAAACCATCTCTATAACCGATGTGTATATCATGCATTTTGTTGCGGAAGCTCGCTGCAAGATCTTCGAAAGCGGTGATTTCCGCCCCCAATTTCACGTTATCTTTCTCTACTAACAACCAATCCAAATGACTCATGTTCATCTAGAGATTTCAATTCTTTTAGAGTAATGCTATTTATCACTAGTAATGATCATCATCAATCTAGGTGATGATGAATCCATTGATTCATCCAATGAAGTTGTGATGCATTTTAATGCATTGGACGATAAATCACTTCACTGCCACTTAAACTGATGATAAATAATATTAATTTTCATATGGTTATATTTCTTTTAATGGCCTAACATTCAACAATATAAAGTTGATCTAATAGTTTTCAATGCATTTTTTGTTTTTTGGAATTCGGTAGATTTGTTCCAAGTCAGGTGGAAGCTCAATAACATCATATAATCCTCTCTAGTCCTTTGCATTTCATACTCTTCAAATCGTGAAGCTTTAGTAACAATTGAATCTCAAGTGCCTATTACCTTCACATTCTGAATTACAAAGTACTCGTCTAAAGTTTTAACTACAATTTATTCATCTCCTATATGTAAAACAAGACCAAAATGAGTCGGTTAAGTTTAAGAATAATGCACATGTTAAAATTATAGTTAAACAGAGATATGACCATCCTTAATAAAAGAAAATAAACTAAAATTTCTCAAACTAGGATCTTGTTTCCTTTGAACCAAGCTTGTAAATCAAGACGAGTAGCTAGATCAATTCGTATAGTGTTTAAGTGAGGTATACTAGAAGAGAGAAAAGTAGATAAAAAATAACATGACCTACTTTAACCTTCAATGTAGCGAAAGTAGACCTGATCAAATACATTCAACCAATTTACAACAATACTAGGACTTAACAAACCCAGACTAGAATACTATCTTATGAATCTTGACATGTTTTTATTTTAATTACATAAACCCCTGATTTGGAGTTCTTGGGAGCAAATATTTATCAGTTTGAAGCCATTGCAGCTTGTTGCCTAGGAGAAGACTTAAGACAAACAAGATATCCATGATCCAATGTCCTCTCGAGAATATATTGATTAATAATCGATAAATTCCAGGGATGAGATTATCAGATTGCTGCCGGCCTGCCATCTTTCCTAGGATCACTAACAGCAGTAAGTACCCCATGAAATATCTTGTTTTTAATCATTTTTCTTCCTAAATCCATCGAATTTGTAAGGTTATGAACAATAAGTTGGCAGATTGATCCACCGGCTTTACCCTGCAGTTGATGACCTCTCTCTATCAAGAATTGCTTATTTTCCTCAGAAAGTTCAATGTGTTCTCCATCAATGACTGTCCAGTTTTCATATGAGACAACATTTGGAATAAGCTGCACAAAGCTAGAATAATGTCAGGACTTTATGGTTTGTAAATAGTTGTGAACATAATTCACTGTATCAAAATCTGAGGGACCTTGTGGTAGACTCGCGCGCTCCTTACAGCTGCTAAAGGTTTCATTCCCAAGATAAAATGGTTAATGAAAACTTGAACCACTGCCGGAATAATGTTCAAGCCACCACTGCCTCCAATCACCCCGGCCAACTGGTTATCCTGCGAAATTTTACACAAGATAGTATGCAGTTCAGAGAAGTGAAGACACAAATAGATGAACTTACTATCGAAAGATCTATAAGCACTAGTAATTATGTATAAAACCATACCTTGAGGACGATGATGGGGTTCATGGACGATAATGGTCGCTTGTTTGGTCTAATAAAGTTGGTTGGAGCAGGAGGGAGTTTGTCAGGAGATATTTCAGTTGGCGTCGAGAAATCATCCATTTCATTATTGAGCACAATGCCGGTAGAAGGGGAGAGAACGCCACCTCCAAAAGGATAGTTCACTGTGGTTGTCATTGATACAGCATTACGGTCGGAATCTACAACGCCAAAGTGACTCGTCCCATGATCCCTAAGCTGATTCCACCTGGACAGACCACATTCGTTAGTGTCGTCATTAATTGTTGAAGACTAAATTCAAATAAATAATCATGTTCTCTCTCTAAAGTCTTGCCACCACCCATTTATAAAACTTATCCACGTATCATGCCTTTGATAAAAATTCACGTGAGGGGACGTGCAAAGACTAAATTCAAATAAATAAAAGTATCATCTCTCTAACAACTTATACTTTTAGATGAGGTGGTTCAAAAGTAGTAAAGTTGAGAAACAATAAGACTTAGGAAGTCTACCTGTACATATAATATTCGGGAGGGAAAGTGGTGTTGTCAAATATCTTCTCCCGAATGCTCTTAGCGAAATCTGGGGAAAGCATGTCGGATACCGCTCTATCAATATTTTCAAAATGGGGGTCTCCCAGGTACATTCGGACAGCAAACATGTGTTTCAGTGCTTCAATCAGACGATGAAGACCTAAAGGACCTTTCACAGCATCAGGACTTCTGTAACTTTCTAGGATGTTCAAAATCTGCATTTTCATCGACAATAAATGATCAGTCAACAAGATGCTGCGTTGTCAAGGAATTATAATACCAATGCTTCATTCTATATAATATGATATTATCAACCCAACTTCTAACGGTCCAATCTCTACATAATTTCCCATAGAACTTTTTTCAAGAAAAAAGAACTTGACTGAAGAGAGAGCGAGGGGAGGATCAATTACTATCTCAGAATTTAGCAGTTGGTCAAGTCATTTAAAGTCTAGAAAACGCACCAGAGAAAGCCCAACTGTTCCACTTGAAGGTGGCGGCATTCCTAATATTCGGTATCCCATAACATTTACTGCAACTGCATCTGTAACATCCACTCTGTAATTTCTTAAATCCTCCACTGTCAAAATTCCACCTGCTTTTCTCACATCTTCAACCAGTTTTTCACCTACTTTCCCATTATAGAACGCTATAGGGCCTTGTTCGGCGACTGCCTCTAAGCTGTTCCCAAGTTCTACATTGTAGCATATATCGCCAGCTTTTAACAACTTACCCTTTGGTGCATAGACTTGTCGTAAGCCCAGATCAGTCATGATCAGATCTGCATTTTTAGCAATTGATGATCCTAAATACGGAGCAACCTTGAATCCTTGTTTAGCAAGTTTAATCGCAGGTTTGACTAAAGTTTTCCAAGGCAACCGCCCATATTTCAGCCAAGCCATATGAAGTCCAGCTATCTCACCAGGAACGCCCATCGACAATGCTCCTTTAAACTTGGCATTTGCATTATTGTCATACATGTTCTACAGGATGAAACAAACATCACACGAAAAGGATAAGTCAAAGACACTCGAGCACTTTCACCACCCCAATTTAGAGTGTGTTTGGCAAAAAAAGATGCTTGTTATAAGCTGGGTACCCACAAGTTTTGTGGTCCAAAATCCACACAGCCGAGGGTCGGCGGCTTATAAGCTAGATAAGTTGGGAAATTCCAAACTTATCTGGCTTATAACCTATATGTGGCATTTTGGACCACACAATTTGTGGGTTCCTAGCTTATAAGTTAGCACCTTTTTTGCCCAACACGCTCTTAAACTTCTACGATAAACTTGATTAAAAAACGATTAATATGCGTTACTGATTAACCCCACCTTCAAGAGCAACAATAAACCAAAAAGAAATAGAAATGAGCAAATAACACAAAATTATAGTGGTTTAACTAAAATCCCTCATATTTCTTTCTATGGCGACGTAATACAAAAGTATGAATGCACACATACCCTGATTATAAAACAGATTCGCATAACTAATTAATACATTAAGAATTGACTGAGTCCAACAATAATACATTTATAATCTAAACCCAAGGTGGAATTTTAACGTGGCAAATCGAATTCAAAGATTATGAACCTGTGAAGCAGCGGCCGGAGCAGTTTCCCTCATGTCAAATGCTTTGGCATCTAATGTCAATGAAGATAGAACAACCATAAAACCTCCACCTCCTATTCCACTGGACATCGGATTAACTACCCCGAGGCATAGTGCGGTAGCAACCGTGGCATCAACAGCATGTCCCCCCATTTCTAGTATGGATATGCCAATTTCAGAGCATCGACCATCATCAGCAGCAACAACGGCTTTCTGTGATTCAACAATGTCACTATTGCTAATCCGAATTCTTTCGTTATATTTACCATCATTTCTCACTCCCAAATATTTCAAATCCCCTTGGATTGCAAGGCCAACAGCTAAATTACAGACAGAGCACAATACTAAGAAATTTACTTCTGATACAGTATATTGATCACATTAACACTTCATAGAAGTCAAGAACTGGTAAATTGTTTTAACCTTCAGACAAATATATGATCACACAAACAAAATTCTTTGATTGATAAAAAATTACATCTTTACATAGGATTTACTTTGCAGATTGATCAAAAAATTATATTTCCCTTAAAGAAATTACAAAAAAAAATTCCTATAATCTGAAGAACCCAACAACCATCTTTGGGTAAATTCCTTAAAACTCCTCAAACATATCAAGACAAGTCACTGTAAATAGGAAATACGAAGCTAAGAAAATTCTTACATGCTATGGCTATAATTCCAAGAAGAAACCAAAGGGCTCTGCTCGATCTTTTTCTCCTTGCAAAATCATCACTGCTCATAAATGGTAATTCTAAGTCTCGCTTCTCCATTGCAACTTCCAGGCTGTGAGATTGTGTGAAAAAGATATATAGAGAGAGATTTGGAAATTTCAATGCTTAATTTTATGGGGTGTGACAAAGGCATTATTTGGAGGCATTTTTAGTAGTGGTCCGAGTGACGTGGGGTTGGAGTATCTTCTTCTTGTCCACAAAAAGAGCAGGAATCATTTTTCCACCTATATTTAATAGAATAAAAATCATTTTTTCTCTGTATTGCACACTCCCAAAAAAGAATATATTTACAAATAGTTGGCAACATACTTTTTTTTTTTTTGAGATTGATGAATATTTTTCCCAACAGTATTGCGCTCCATCTAAATTTTCCATTATTCTATTAATATCTCGAATCTTGGTTCAAATTATTTCAATATCATTGTTTTAACTGAGAGTAGATGACTTTTTAATTTTCTAATATATCCATATTTAATGTATTTATTATCAACAAACATGAACTCATATTTAAATCATTATTTAATACACATATATTAAGGAAAATTTATATTTTCAACTATATTATCATTTTCTTACAAAACTGATCTCCTAATCATAATGGGGATGAGATCAATTCTGCTTTTTTTTAATGTGTGAAAATGAAAAATAAGTCTATTTTTATAAGACGGAGAGGATATTATTGAAAAATGTAATAAATTTGTTAACCGTCCGTATCTATTTTTATTATGCATATTTTCATTTTTGATGTCACTCACTTTTTTCTTTTCTTTTTCTACACACGCGCGTCCACAACAAGTCAAACAAATTTATTCTTCATTGATTTAATACAGAATTCAATTTGTATACTCTATCGTCCTTGGTCAAAATTCTATTTATCCTCACCACACGTAACCTATAAGGTAGAAAATTAAAAGTCATTGATTAGTACATAAGTTTTTGATTTTTTTAATACTTCGTTTAGCCCAATCAAGTATTATGTCAATGTCCGGTGTAGGTGATTTGCAAGTTTTTTTTTTCTTTTAAATAAAATAATACATTTTAAATATTTTTAACAAATGACATTGAAAATGAATAAAGAATGAGTAATTTAATCGGTTATTCTATATAATATTGTTTAATACTATGTATCATAAATGTTGGATATATGTGTGTACCATTAATATTTTTGTATAATTATATCAGAAATTTGCTTCAATTATTCAAAATCAAATATACCCGATATGAAAATGAAATTGAAGAGCCAACGTAACAAAGATGATGAAATAAAGAAGAATGAACTGGAGACTAAGACGAGGGAGAAATAAAGAGTAGCACGATCAATAACCATTCTCATTATATAATATTTTCGACAAAATAAAGTAGGGATTATTTTTATTACAAAGAGTAAAGCGACGTGACCCAGAATTAACTATTTAAAGACATCGTATGTAAAGACCACAAATTGATTATTAAAATGAAGTTTGAATAAGATCGATTGTTTTTTGGATGATAATTATGAAATTTGAGATTGCGTTTTTGGATCGTAGTAGTAGATTTTCTCTGTAACAAATTAAGATACGAGTAATTCTTGCTCAATTGGACTGGATGATGCTTTGTTGGGGCGGATAAAATGTCCACAAAAATGGTAGCGAAGGGAAAGCAACGCAAATATCTGAAATCCCTATCACAAATATATTTTTATCTTTCTAATCAAATTCTTCAGGACGTGATAAAGGAGAAAAGTGTTGCGGATTGTTGTTAAAATTGGAGCAACTTTGTATGATAAAGGACTTGACTGGTAAGTTACACTTGAAGTAGCGCTTGTATTCTCATCGCCTGACAAAAAGGTGGATTATTAGAAGATCATCTATCGGTGTTCAAGAAAATCGTTACTATTTGGAGGTCAAGTAAAATGAAGAGGATTTATGCTTGATATTGTTATGTTTGTTACCGTCTTCATATATGACTTTTAGATATATTATTTTCTATAGTCGGGATACTCTCACTATTGATGAGGTATATGATGAACTTTATTCTAATAGAAGACGAAGCACCTGGTCGTCGAATCTAAGGCCCAAGTAGAGAGTCTTGTTATTTGTAAGAGGAAAACAGGTGGTCATGGAAGGGGCTGAGTCTCGAATAGCACCAGTGATAAATTTTGTTGGTATTGCAATAACAAGGGGCATATGAAAATGATTGCTATGAGTGATGGAACATGTATAAGTTTGCTACTACATATTAGAAGGGGCAACTAGAAAATTCTGGTGATGCGAGTCTTGTAGAAGGAGACTGCAATGATGGAGATTTTTTTGTGACTTTTGACGGTGACTCCAAACTTAATGATGATTGGATTCTTGATACGGCTTACACTTTTCATATATGTTATAATCGCGATTGATTTTCTTCATATGCAACAATTACAATTCGGTGGAGATGGAAAATAATAAGCCTTGTGAAATAACTGGTATTGGTAAGGTCAGAATCAAGATCTTTGATCGGACCGACATGACACTTGGTTTAGTGTAACATATTTCAAGTTTAAATAGAAATATTATCTCATTGAGTACTCTTGATTCAAAAAGATAATGGTATACCAGTGGAGGTGGAATTTTGAAAGTTAGCAAGGGTGTCGGGTTGTGATAAAGGGACAGAGAAAGTCCAATTATATGTTTTGGAAGGTTCGACGGTCGCCGTGGAAGCACCTGCAGCTTATGATTTGATAAGCGATAACTCAGGTAGAGTTGGTCGTGATCGAGTTACCCGTGGTGGTACGAACAATGATATTAAGGAATCTTCCAATAGCTCAAGAGGAGCTAGTTATGATCTTGTTGATCATGTTGCTCGTGGTGATTCAAGCAGGTTTGACAACTCAGGTATAGTTGGAAGTGTTCATGGTGATTCGACCAGTTTTGGTGCTTGGAGTGGAAGTGAACGAGATGACTCAAGCAAGGTTAGCGCACAAGGTAGTTCTACTGGTAATCATGACTTGGATTTAGTTTACAATTACTGAGTATGTCCAGCATGGAAATTACTGTGCCCAGAAAGGTTAGGTGAAAGAGTTGGAGAATGACGTTAGAGTGAAGACTTAACTCATTGCATTGGAATTTATGTCAATGTGAAGATTATTAGAATATGACCTAAATTCGTATTGGGATTAGGATTGGGTTGATAAATTGATAAAAGGAACAAGAGTTTTCTTGGTTTGGAAGTCTGATTGAAAAATGGATCCAACTTTCAAGTTCATCTTGAAAGTTTGATTGGTAAAGGAACTATGGATATTTGAAGACTTGGTTTTGGAGTTTAGTAGAGAAAAGGTTGCCGCATTTTCACTAATTGAGTGCTAAGCATTTGAGAAAGAAATGGAACAAAGAGCTGGCACCACCCAAGCGATAGCGTTTTGCTCGAGCTGCGGTATTATCTGAACGAGAATCATTTTTCGATTCTGACTTATTTCTTGAATTGTATTTCATCCATAACACTCGCAATAAGATTCTATATACACTCCACATGAAGTAGGCTCTTCACAAGGCTAACGTAACAATTGGATAGAAATTTGAGAGAATTGTTTAGATTTAAATTGAGAGTATCAAATCTTGTAAACACAATTTTAATTTCTTAGTATATGATATTCTCCTCTTCTTCCACATAAAACTTGTGTTGTGTGATCTAATATTCTTCATATTGCTTATTTCCTCATTCTTTAATTATTTGGCCCGAATTTTCAACAAATTGGTATCAGAGCTATTACCAATTTTTTCAACAAGATCCAACTACCATCAAACCCAGGTCATACAAACGGGCTAGAGAATGGTACAATGCCTAGTAGCTATTCAATCTCATCTTCCTCAGCATCGATCTTGTCCTCCACCTCAATCGACATGGCATCCACAACACTTGCGTTCAAGTATGATGACGAAGACTCCAATGACTCAAACACCTCCGACACCGACGTCAAATGCTGTAGCGACGATGATCACCCAAATTGACACCTTTAGGTTTGTTTCGAGGTAGGGGTAGAAAAAACATGTTTTTCTTATTTCTTTCTTTTCTCCTCTCTTTGTTTTTTGGTTTTTTGGTTTAATTATTTTATGTGGAAAACGTAAAATTATCATTTTGTTCTAAAATTAGTCAAAAATGCAGTCAAGTCAATTCTCTGATCTACTGATGGCCATTTGTCCTTCTACTGCAACTAAATGAAAAGCTTGGAACAGTAAATGATAAATAAATGGTTTGAGTAAAATCTATGACAAATTGAAAGGTTTGCTACCGTAGTTGCAATTCTTCCAACAATATATAATAAATCCAAAAGCTTTGCACACATTATGTGAAATGGCCCACCATGAATTAAGCTGTTCCTCTTCTTATGAGTCTCGGGTTCAAATCGCGGAGACAAAAAAAAAAATTCCACGTTGGACCTCAACACCCAATGGACGGTTTGTAAGTTAACGGTGCACAAAGTAGCCACTGAGCAAACGGGCTTGTAGGGTAAAATATGTGGACGTTGCAGAAAAATATTCTCACAATTTTTCAGAAATTCTGCATTGCTAACAGTCTTAAGATATTTTAGGAACCTTTGGAGAACAACAGACATATAGGATTTATACAAGTTCAAATACAAAATTATTTTCAGATTCAGTGCTTTACAGCAAGAAAATAATGGTGTCTCGTATAAAAGAGATTGCTGCACAAAATGGCATCACAAAAAGCATGTTTGTATTTGCATGTAGATAAACAACATACAGCTGATGGAAAAAATAAGGAACCTAATTTGTGTGCAACAGGAATTTCACAAGGTATATCTAGTTAGAGAAATAACCACTCCTTGTATCCTTAAATGAATTCCCGGGACATGATATTTCTATAGAGTAGATGAAGAGACAATGAAAAAGATTAGGAAAAATTAAGCTATATTTTTTACTTGGCTCATGATTTTCCTTCACGACTGCCAGAACACATTTGGGTCATTGCTGTATAATGTGGGGTCTTGAATCTCTAGGTTAGCCACGTGACAATTGATTAGTCGAGCTTGGAAACTTTTACAAAGGACCAGTCCAAAAGGTAGCATCCACCAACCACTTTCATCCCTAAACCAATGCTCCAACACCATATAAATACATTAGATTCCAAAAGCTATTCCAAATTTAATCACTTTTAAGGAAAAATAATTCAACTTTATAGACATGCACCAAGAAAATGTATCTTACATGATAAAATTCCAGGACTGAAAATTGGGATGCTTTTGGTTTGATGAGGATTGAGTCTTCAAATGAACTATTCCACATACGAAGGCAACCACCTGCACCATATAACTGTTCCTCAGTACTTGCTTCAAGACAAGAGTACATAAAAGGGAAGTGTGACGTTTCCCATTAAAGGAAAGCATACTTTCATTGTGTTCCTCTAAAGAAATGATCATTTTGACATTAGAACTTGTGCTATTAGAATGTCATAGAGAATGTACGGGTTTGTTAATACAGTATTGTCGACTCTAGAAGTTATCAAGTTTACCATTGAAGAAGTTCACAAATAATGTTATAAGAATTACTAAATGCAAAAGACAAGGAAAAAAAATGAAGCGCATGCAATAACCACTTACGACATTTATCACAGAAGTTATATTCCATAAAGCATATACACGTGCAAGGCCAGCCGACCGCCTGGGTCCATGACTAAATAACGCATTGATCCCAGCAGGAAATGGCAGAAGTATCCCAAGAGGAAGAACAGACAAAACGAAGAAGACATCCAGCAGCGATATGGAGTAAAGCTGAAGTAAAGTAAGCAAGACTAAGCTAAAATCTGCTAAAAGGAGTATTGAGATGACCAAACCAACAAGATCCTGCAATTGGAGTCCAATGGAAGAAAAGAGGGAGCTAGTATCATATGTTAATGGATTTTGAGGAAAAAAGATCAATATATTTAAAGTAGTCCAATATATTAAGACTTGCCTGATGGCAAACAGGTCTAGTGTTGCAAATTATGTAGTAGAAAGGATAATCTATTTGTATCTTCTCTTCAAGTTTTTGAAGGCTCTTGGCATTTAAAATTTCTCCACATATCTTTTTTTGCATCGTAATGTGTTCACTGACTCTTACAAGATTTAGTGCTTTCTTCCAGCGGTTACCAGGCAATCTGCACAAAAAATGATGCATGGAGAGAGAGAGAGAGAGAGAGAGAGAGAGAGAAGCAAATGAACCCAAACCATCAATTCAACATTCAACAGAAACATCTAAAGAGCAAAAGAATCACATGCAAATGCCTTACTGTGAGTGCTGCTCTAGTAACAAAGATTTATCTAATCCTTGAATTGATGAATGTGTGCTTTCATCTTCTATGGCACATACAACAAGTCCGAATTGACGATATCCATTTGCTGAAGGCTGAAAACAAATTAGATCTGCACGTACACCATGAGTACTTAATGTTCTATTTGCATGTGTCTCAAGCCAGCAGATAACCGGATGAAATGTTGCCTTTAGATGCCCACGTCGGACTAAACGAAGTTGTGCACTTAGACCAGCTACAAATCGGTACCAAATTGTAGGGGGGACTGACTGGAACATGGTAAAAAGAAGACGAACTCAGGACCTCCATGAGGCACAGCATATGATTAGACAAAGCTTGCAATAATCTTAGTAAGCGGTAGACAGCAAACCTGACTCATGAGGCTAGTTAGAATGTTATCACTATGAAGAGAGAAAGGTGTCATGTAAGATCCATCTCCTCCAAAAACTATATACATCGGGAACCTTTGAGGAAGGCAAGGTGGAAGGTCATCCCTTTTTTCATCTCCACCGAGGAAAAAATCCACGTAGGCAAGCATTAAATCAGAAGTTGAAGTCACCTACAGCACAAAGAGAAATTATTAGTGTTCATTAAGAAAAAAAATGAATTCATTGAAATTAGACATAAGCAGCAATAAAACAGGTATGTTGAGATAGAGAGGGTACAGTAGCACGTAAAAAAATCCAGACAGAAACTATGTTTCCATGAGTCAAATTCCTGATTTAGTTTATCAAGGTCAAGATTCTTACCACCTAGAATCCAAGATGTGATATTGCACTAAGATTGGATAAGATGCTAAATGAGCAACAGATATATGAGGTTGGAAATGCAGAGTACCCAATAACATGAATCAAATAAAAATTCAGGATTGGTAACACAAATACTGTATTGGGACATGCGAATTGTTAAATTTTAGGACATGGAGATTCAGTCAGAAGTTTTCACTCTAGATACAGGTATGGTCACACCCCATGATAGTAAGTTAACAGTAAGAGATGCTAGATATATTACATAAATTTGACTCAACACTCATCAGAATAATGCATTTTAAAGAATTGTACAAAATTAACTGGAAAAAGAAACGAGAGATGACACTTGTAGTTAATTTTATGGTTAATTGTCATTTAGTGTCAAGGACTTATATTAGGCATTGAAAAGCATGTCTGTTTAAGAGAAGTCGATATGGCAGGGTTACCAGTGTTGGAGTAACATATAAGAGGTCTAATGTGTAGCCAGGAGAGTAACTTCATGTCAGCTTAATCATTACGAGAGATCACCATGCGTCACTTAGAACCACATCTCTGCATTAGGGGCCAGCTAAATATGTGCATAAATTCAGTGGAATATTCACATATCTATTCTACTACACTTCTTGTTCGTTAAATCTACATATAGAAACATCATGAGAATTAGAAAAAGGAAAGAAGACAAGAAAAAAATTTCTCTTAATATTTCCTTCAGCTTCTTCTTTTTCTCCTGTGCTGTTGGGGCTTTTTATATGCCAAGGTAGTCACGATGAATGCAGATGCTACAGTCCATCTGGGCCTTAAGGATCATTATTATATCATGTAATACTCTGAATAATAAACACAAAAGCAATCAATGTTCAAGTCTTTCTATCACCCAGTTGTGAAAAATTGGCCCCGTCGTAAGGGACCATGTTGAAAACAAAATTTAAATAAATAAAATTTTCCCTCTCCAAAAGTTTAATCTTTTAGATTAGGTGGTTCAGTAACACGAATACAACCTAAAAGAAAACTAGAAGTTAAGATAAAATAGGATTCAAAAGCCAAAAATTGTCATAATCCACGTCCATTTGCACTGTGAATCTCTACGTTTCAAAAGTAAAGAAAGTGCATAGATTGCACTATGCTACGACTTGCTCTTCAGCCCGCATCTTGGCACGCTCTAAACAATTAGAATCAAAAGCGATATCAGTGTTTGTCAGCTCTCCTCGTCACTTGGTCTAAGCAGAAAGGTACTAGTCCCTTGATGTTTCATTTGACCAATTAAGGATTATTTTTTAATGGCTCAAACTGATAAGGTTGTCAATCTCCTGCATCCAATTTTGGCCATAGTTAATAATTGCTTCTGCTCTCATCTTAGTCATTTTTCATTCTACTGTTTCACAAGATAATACAGATGTACTTGAACATCATATTTCTTAGTCTGAGTATTGTCTATAAACTGTCTGCTACAGCTGCTAATTCTCAATAAGTTCTCATTAACTAATTTTACGTATAGAGACTTCTATTTATTCAGCTTTTCATTTTTTCAGAAAGCAGGTAGTTTATTCTTGGCATATTACTTCTGGATATTACAATAAACATATGGCACCTATCCACCTTGTTTCAGATAAGATGCCTTCACTGAAACCCAATGTTAAGGCCACCAATGGTTCACCATTACATCAGTGTGATTGGTTCTTCTTCCATCATAAATCTATCTATTCCTGAATCCTAACGAATATCACACTCTTATTTCAGTGTATATTCAATTATTAGCTCACCAATCATGTAGTCTCGGTCAAAGGTATACTTTTATGATTGAGGTTTTCCTGACATAACATCCATCCATGGTAAAGAATGTGCCTTCACCATAGCTAGTAACATGATTATACTTTTACTAAAAGAGTTATCCAAATATGTTCTACAAACATTTTCGGTTATTTCTCCAGACACTTGCATTCTCAGCCTAGCAAGTCAGGCTATAGTGATTGCACAGATAGGTAGAAACTCATGTTAGATTGTGTTTCTAACACCAAAAGGGGTTTCCAAGTTGAATAATAATATTGCTAGCTCATTTGCGTTTTAAATGTCAAACTCATCAGGGATCCAGAGCATACCTTCAGCCCTTCATAGAGAGCACGTGAACGGCAAGAACGCAAGCAAGCATGATCATATTCTGATCGAACATATTCACGCAAGTGCTGCATTTTCTTCTTCCGGCACCACTGACGCCATGACCATGCGAGTGGATATGCAATAGCACAAAGGATGCTGTAAACTGATCCTTCCCACCACTGATAAGAAGCTAAAGCATTCATCTCATCAACAAATCTGTTGAAAGCATCTTCATATCTACCAACAAAAGACAAGGTAGTGAAATGAATAAAAAACAAATGTTTTCGATTGTAATGACACCAGTTCCATAATATCAGCGTGATTATAAAACTTGACCGTCGAAATTTAACAAAAACCATATCATATCACTTATATGTTTTTCAATTTGAGTTCTTGCTCTTAAAAGTATTCAACATAATAACCACAAAACAGATATAAAGCATACACAATTTCTTTTATTTCTTTAGGAGGAGAATGAGGGAGATGCCAAGGTTCACTGAAAGTGTTTGCCCCCATAAAGTACATGCGATGGACATGGGTTTGGGATTCCTCAACCCTACTGGTTTCCAACACCTGAAATAAAACAGAATGATCGCATTCAGAATAATCAGCAACAAATCTGTTAACATGCTTGTAAGTTAGATGCTACAGAAATGGACAGAAATTGGAGAACCTCATTAAGTGACTCCAGAAAAGGAAATGAGCGATCAATTGGAGAGCCACGGCAGGCCCGCACTAGACCTGGTAATTCATCTGCGCCAACAAATTTCATCCTAGCAACACTTAGAACAAGTGCTAAGATGATGAGGAGACTTACAAGTGTCAAACCAAATAACCATGGCCCTCCAAAGGTGTACATTAATTCTTCAACGGCTGTATAACAGTGAGGCATATGATACCGCTCAGATACACAGTTGTATGGGCAAGGGGAATCTGTAACACCTCCTGAGGAAAGATGGTCTTAAAAGTAAGAGAATTCCATTTAAAAAGGAACAAATACCTTCATAGATCAAACTACTGCTATAGAAATCTCTCTATCTTGGGATACATAATTTTGACAACAATGCCTCTATCCTATCAAAGAAGTGATGGAAAATTAGACATCTTTTAGGAGGAAAAACAAACAGTTACTAGACTAGACTAGATTAGATTAGATTTATTCCATTTCCTTAATAATTAGGTTCTGTTAAATTTAAAATATACAGCTTTTGATGTAATAAGAACAGCAATACTGTAATGAAATATGATGTACCTCGAACAGCAATATATACCGCACGATGGGGAAGCTCATGAGATGGGCAATTGCGACAAAGGACTCCGTCAGACCCAGTCAAATTTTTATAAGTCCCAAGGGGGCATTCCTGTATTTTGACATGTGCATTAAAACTTGAAGATTTTGAGAATAAAGCAGACACGGACTTTATAGAGGAATACATAAAAGAGGTTATGGTAACAAAGAAGCAACATATTCTACAGTAAACAAATTACTTCAGGTATAAGGAAGAAGAGAATCAAAATGCAGTTACTACTTTGATTACTTTGTGGAATTTGAAAGAGGTATGGACTTCTTCCAAAAAGTATCTATGCCAGTGGACTTAAAATATGAAAAAATAAAATATCTCAACAAAGGGACAGGGATATATTTAAAGACTCAGAGTTCAACTTAGCTTATAATCAAGACACGTGAGCTGAATTCAAAAGTGCACTAGTCATCTTAGACATTAGAGAAGCGCTTAACTCTTGAACTTCACCAAAAATCTCGACAGTGAAGCATAGGGTGTCAAATATACTCAATAAGACTTGACGCCCCTCAATGTGAGAGGTTCTCTCATTATACAGAACCAAAATCACAATTAAATATGGTAGTTATCAATTACAATATTGATTAATGGTAATCTATTTATTATGGTAGATTTCCTTATATTCGAGCTTTCCTTATATTCCACTGACACCTCCCCTCCCTCCAAATTGATGTTGGTAAAAGCATCAATTTGCAATCATAAACTAGTGATGGTGACAATGCTCGTGCCCACAGAAAAGAGACTCAAATCACAACAACTATCTATGAAAAATAGTGATGATGAGAAACCTAAGAACAACAAATAGTGTAGAAACAATCAAGAACCACTTCAAGAACACTCCAAAGTCACTGCAGAGAGCTCACACCACAAGAAGAATTTCCAAAATAAATTCACAAAGTATGCTGATCACACACATGAGCTCTATCAGTTGAGAGAATTAAGTCGAACACATAATTCTTGTTCCAACAAAAGCTCTAACGGCCAATGCACGGGCCAAAAATCCAGCAATA
The DNA here is from genome assembly GCA_903798345.1 of Fraxinus anomala. Classification (NCBI taxonomy): domain Eukaryota; kingdom Viridiplantae; phylum Streptophyta; class Magnoliopsida; order Lamiales; family Oleaceae; genus Fraxinus; species Fraxinus anomala. Next base: position 18,695 of record CAIGRN010157399.1, read on the forward strand.
TATCGCAGGCCAAGATGCTGCAATTGGAAGAAATCCCACAGAATAGCCCACACTAAAAACTCAAAGATGATCCTCTTTTGAGAATCTAAACTCTAGCTCATCACCCGAGCAACCAAAACCCAACAATCTGCACTCCCTTGTCTCTCTCTCTTAACCAAAAGCGAAAATCTTTATTTTTTTCTTTTCAGCAGCGTCTTTGCAAAAATTATGTACTGCAGATTAGAGAATTTTCCATGCAAATCGGAACCAGCAGACATTGCTCCTTATGTTCCCATGCTTCCACAGTTTACAGCCCAATTACTTAAACCCAATAATCCCAAATCATAGCAGGCCCCATAAAACTTATTTAGCCCAACAGTCTACAATATCTAAACCCACTAAGCCTAAAACCAATAAACACAATCCACATGTTAAACACACTACAGCCCAACAGAATCAGACCCAAGCCAAAGCCAAACCTATAACACATCCCACTAACTCATCTTCTCCTTCCACGTTACAATCCACTACCGGATCGTGCAGCCTCCTCTATAATCACTGCCACCAATTGTATAAACAAGGTCGTTCTTAGGATATAGATCCTTGTAGTGAGTCCACAATCCATATTCTCTGAACTTTTTCGCCAGAAATTGCATATGAATGGATCTCAATTGTGGGCTTGCATTTGGATGAAAAATTATGCAGCTGTCCGATCAGCAATTCCAATTTCCTCTTTCTCAGAGTGTGGGACCTGCCCTTGGAGGCTCAAATACTACATTTCTTAACTTGATAAGATCCTGGTTTGATGGTAATGTCAGAAATATAGTTGTAATCTCCAATTGTACCAGGGACCATGCATGCAAACAAACTATAAGTCCCAGGTACGACGTTGTTAATGAAAAAAATTCCCTTTAGAATCTACTTGTGTCCAGAATTGATAACCCTTGCTTTCTGTCTGCCATGATCCGACGGCTCCTGGTGCTGCCAAGCCCACATAAGCGGAGGCGCCCGCCACAGGTTTCTTGTTAATGAACCAGTCATGAACTAATAATTGACCACTCACAGCTCCCCTCTGGTTGGATTTAAAAATTTCATTTGAAAGAGGAAAATTATGTGGCCAGCTAACAGTCTCCTCTCCTACCAGACAATACTTCCAAAACCAACATCCGGCTCAATGAATTTGTAACTAACTGAGAATAGTTGTTTAATGAATGATTTGTATCTTTTAATCTTATCTCATTGTGAATATATATTGGTTAGACGAGGATATCTAATCAAAACAAGAAAATTTGACCGGACGAGTGGCATGAGGCCACTCACCGAAGAACAAAAGCCTACAAGTTTAACTCAAAATGTAATTAAACTTGCTTTGATACCATGTCAAATATACTCAATAAGGCTCGATGCCCCTCAATGTGAGAGGTTCTCTAATTATATAGAACTAAAATCACAACTAAATATGTAGTTATCAATTACAATATTCATTAATGGTAACCTATTTCATATGGTAGATTTTCTTATATTCGAGCTTTCCTTATATTTCACTAACATAGGGTAGCAATTTACCTGACAAAATATCCCATAAAGCCCTTTCGGACAGGCTTTTCCACTAACAGTTCCATTTTCTCCATCTCGCCCCAGTCCTCTACCAATACCTCCTCTGCAGTTCCATCATAAGTAGAAAAATGATTAGCAATCATCATTACACATAAGAGTGTTATGTACTAAACACTAGAAATTCATTTTTTTCCCTTCAGAATAATACTGACATTATATAACATAAATTCACAAAAGAATGAGTTGAAGTTCGTCTACTCATTTTCTGTGACCATTGATCGGACAAGAAACACCAAATATCTTTTCAAAAGCACAGTAAAAATATGAAAGAGTGAAAAAGAGCTTTTTGTTGTTCTGTAAGTCTGTAAGAAGCCTTCGTACTAATTTAGTACATATATTAAATTTAGTAGTTGTTGAGCCTTAAAATTGACTTTCATATTTGAAATTTAAGTAATAAGAAAATGAACAAATGAAATAATCTTGCATAGTCAAAGAATTATATATTCCCTACTTTCATATTGAAATGCTGCCTTTCCTTTTTGGGCTGCTTCTAAATAATCATCACTTAAGCAACCTGGAGTATGGTACCACATTTTCCAAAATTCCCTTCATTAAAAATGGTGGAAAAGTCCTCAAAGTTAAAATGCTCGTTCTAGCCCCTGCTCTAATTATTATTTTAGGACTCAATTGAAAGGATTTCAGTTTTATTAGGAGATTATTATATTTTTTTCTTCTTCTTTTAGAAGATAATTAGAAAGTTATTAATAGTCTATTAGGAGATTCATTTTTACCAATGCCTAAATAAGAAAAGGAATATGCACGTTTCATAGCCAATAGTATTTAGTAATAAATTACTTCAATCCTTTTCTCAGTAATACATTGCTTCAAGATTGTTGACCTTTACTACTGTTTCAATTGTATTTAGCCCCTGTTTGATGGTCATTATTAGGTAAAAATGATGTTTTGAATAGTTATTTTTTGGAGAATACGTGGTTAAAATGTGGAGAAAAGTTTTCAGATAAATATTATATTGTGTGATTGCAATGAGTACAAGAAATAAATTGTTTTGTTTTAGAGGGAGTCAAACAAGGGTTTAAACTTTGTAACTGAACCAAATTAATAATGGAAAAACAACCTATCCTGGGATAAAGCCAAAACTGGAGGTTGAGGTGACCACCTTAATGACAATGATCTGAGAGATTGAAGGACTGCAATCTTCATTTTGGAATATGAAAATGTTAGTGGCCCGGTTCAATCCCAATGGGTAACCACAATGTTACAAACTTTTGGTTGAATGATTTTTCTGTCAAGGATACCTTCCATTATACAGGAATCAGTATCAATGATAAGTAATTATACAATTATATATATAATTATGTTAAACAAGCAATGTAAATTAAGTTGTAATCTTCGTCAATTTCTATAATCCTTGTCGATCTCATCTCATTGACATCCTTCTCAAATTGATGCTGGATGATCAAGAAGCATCAATTTGTTTTCCATGCACTAAAATCCTTAGCATCTTCAGGTACTTGAGAGGACCCACCAAAATGACCCCAAAACTCCTCCCCTTTTAAAATATCTTGAATTGAAATTCCAATATGGAATAATTCTTTCCCGTGAACTTAACACAAAAAGATTCAACCGACATAGCTTCAAAGAAATCACCCACGCTGCCAAACTACTAAAAAAAAAAAAAACTGCAATGGACAACCTTTAAAAGAACTTAAAGGCCAACCCACACATGCACAACCCAAAAAATAAAAAATAAAAAATAACTACACGATACACCAGCCCAAAAAAAATCCAAGAGCCCAACCTCAATTATCAACTCAAATTGATTATTAGGTCGACAGTTCCGATAGCAAAAAAAAAATGTCAATGTGGCGTTGCACCTCCTCCACTTAAACGAAATCGCCGCGACACTAAAATTCTTAAGAATCACCGAATCCATGCAGCGAAGGAATCAACGATAATTCCTCAACCCCAATCGCTAGTCTTGATAACTGAAAGTATCCTTCGACATGGAAGGAGGAATCATCGATAACATAAATCTTCGACACTTTGATAGCTGAAATCGCCGACACTAGAAACAACAATAAAGGATGACAACTCCAATACTCACCGACATAAAGAGACCCCACAACAATCAATGACTGCCACAGTGATGTGGTTCGCCAAAGTGAGTCCCGAAACTACAAATTGTCTTTACTATAGAAGCCCCCGCTAGCTAGAAGAATCCCTACAACGGATCCAAATCTCCGACCAAAAATCTTACACCATAGAGAAAACCACCGATGCTCGCAACACACTAGATTGGTCGAAGAATCACATGTTGACAAAGAGTGTCCATCGTCGATCTCCACAAGGAACCTACACCTAAAAGGCTGAGTTATGCCCCAAAAAAAATCAAGGATTCAGTATAAAGTCCACGAGGTAGGCTCTAATATCATGACAAACTTTTAGTTGAATGATTTTTCCATCAAGGATTCCTTCCATTATATAGGAATAAGTATCAATCTAAATATGGTAAGTAATTATATGATTATATACATAATTATGTTAAACGAGCAATGTATGTTAAAGTCGTAATATTTGTCAATCTCCGTGACCTCGTCTATCTCATCTCATTGACACAACGGGCTGATTCCCGTAGGCCTCCGGGTGGTGTTAGTTGGCAAGAGAGGAAGGTCGGTCTAACTTCGCCATGATGATTCCATCCACACCATGACACGAGAACATTCATCAAAATGCTAGTCCACTTATAAGCTACAATCTGCTTAGGTGAAGTGGAATATTTTGTACTACCCTGCTTTGTATTACTCCTTCAGCCAAATGGAAAATCGAACTCTTAGCAACGTGATTCAGTGCGTGGAGACAAGCCAAAGCAATAGGATGATACATAACCACAAATTTTCTTTTGATAGTAAGCCTACTCTATCTGGGGGGNTCAAAATGCTAGTCCACTTATAAGCTACAATCTGCTTAGGTGAAGTGGAATATTTTGTACTACCCTGCTTTGTATTACTCCTTCAGCCAAATGGAAAATCGAACTCTTAGCAACGTGATTCAGTGCGTGGAGACAAGCCAAAGCAATAGGATGATACATAACCACAAATTTTCTTTTGATAGTAAGCCTACTCTATCTGGGGGGGTCCTAGAGGGTCACGTGACTCCCCAACTTTTGAGAATTTTTTTTATTTTTTTATTTTTATTTTTTTATTTTTATAAAATCATGTTTGGTATCAATTGAAATCTAAATTTTAATCTAAATCAAAGTTAACAATTAATTTTTAATAACATATTTCATTAAATCCATAACTGTTTAACTTTTATCAAAATTTACTAAAAATTTGATTTTAATATCCACCAAACAGGGGCAAAATCACAATAAATTTGAATTTCGATAACATGCTAATTTTAAAAATTCTCCGACGATCGTACGCTAATCGAATTTACAAATTGCTTATATCATCTCAAAGCTTATTTCGAGAA
>CAIGRN010157418.1:0-11984 GCA_903798345.1 Fraxinus anomala
CAATAGATAACAAAGTGGGCTTTCAACCTTAAAGCCTTCCAAGGTTATGGGCCGGGCCACGAGCAACACTAATAACGTTAGGCTACTTCAAATGGCCCAAGTAGGTTATAGGATTGGTCCGAGTAATTGTGGTGTCGATATATATAACTTATCCAACATCGATTTTACATCATCGCGCAGGATTTATTGGATATCAAAACCCAACACCGATAAAGAAGCAGAAAAATATAAATGGCCTATTACAAAGCTTCAATATCAATAACTGTCCTTTTTCATTATTAAAAAAAAAAAAACTCGCGCATTGATTGAAAAGAGGTAATGAGGTTTGATTCTTTACAGCTCAAAGTATTTTGTTTTGTAATGGAAAATGACACAGCCACGTCCGAAGAAGACAAGGTGTAATATTTAAACAGAAAGTGGACAATTCATTTCAAGTCGCCAATGTTCACCGTTTACTATCATAAAATGAGCTTCTGATGTAGCAGAAACAACTCCTTTCCAGGAAAAAGAAAAAGGAAAAATGGGGCTGATCAAGGCCTTCACAATCCTCCTCTGCTCATGGTTTTTTCTGGCTTCGGCAGAAAGATCTACTTACATTGTCCATATGGACAAATCTTTGATGCCGAAGGCTTTTTCCAGTCACCATTATTGGTACTCTTCCACTCTTCAATCGATAAAATCAGTTGGATTCACCTCATTGGATGGTCAAAATCATTCACCAAAGCTTGTATATACATATGACCATGCCTTTCATGGATTCAGTGCTGTACTGTCAACAGATGAATTGGAAGCTTTGAAGAAGTCACCAGGGTTCCTTTCAGCATATCCAGATGGTATTGTCATGCCCGACACCACCCATACTTACAAGTTTCTTTCTCTGAATACTGCCACGGGCATATGGCCAGCATCTGAGTATGGTAAAGATGTGATTATTGGTATTATTGACAGCGGAGTGTGGCCAGAAAGTCCGAGCTTTAAAGATGATGGAATGACAGAAATTCCTGCCAGATGGAATGGAATTTGCCAGCCAGGTGAAGAGTTCAATTCTTCAATGTGCAATAAGAAACTCATAGGAGCAAGATACTTCAATCAGGGAGTTCGGGAAGCAAATCCCGGACTTACTATAATAATGAATTCCGCAAGGGATGATACGGGTCATGGCACACACGTGGCGGCTACTGCAGCTGGAAACTACGTTGATGGTGTTTCATTCTTTGGCTACGCGTCAGGAACAGCTAGAGGAGTGGCTCCGCGTGCTAGGCTTGCTGCATATAAAGTTCTCTGGAGTGAAGGAAGCTATGAATCTGATGCTCTCGCAGGTATTGACCAGGCCGTGGCTGATGGAGTTGATATACTGTCAATTTCTCTGAGTTACAGTAGAACTAATTTGTACGAGGATCCTATTGCCATAGCTGCCTTCGGTGCCACAGAGAAGGGAATCTTTGTTTCTACTTCAGCAGGAAATCGCGGACCAGATTTCGGAACTTTGATAAAAGGAATCCCCTGGGCAGTATTAGTGGCTTCGGGAACTGTTGATCGTTGGTTTGCCGGGACCTTAACTCTAGGGAATGGTTTGTCCATCACCGGATGGAGCTTGTTTCCTGCTAGAGCCACGGTCAGAAACTTGACTCTCACTTACAATGAGACCTTATCTGCCTGCAATTCAACTGAATTATTGTCTGAAGCCCCTGACGGTGGTATCATCATATGTACCCAATCTGATGAAACAACAGACTTCTTTTTCCTATGGCGGTATCTGTCGGAGTCCAATGTTCGTGCAGCTATAATCATATCCGAAGATACTAGTATACTTAGATCAGATACTTTTCCTTACCCAGGAGTTGTAATCACCTCCAAAGATGCGAAAGATGTGATCGATTATGCATCTAACAATGCTGCCCCAAAAGCAAGCATCGAATTCCAACAAACAGTCTTGGGAACAGAGCCCAGATCCGCTCCAGCAGTATCCGGATCCTCATCAAGGGGTCCTGGACGAAGCTACCCAGCGATACTAAAGCCCGACATAATGGCACCAGGAGTGTTAATCTTAGCAGCCTACTATCCTTACGCTAATGTCGCGAGAATTGGAAACAACATATTCTTGTCCAGTGACTACACACTCTCGTCAGGTACATCAATGTCTTGCCCTCATATATCTGGAATTGCTGCCCTTCTCAAAGCCGCGCATCCCGATTGGAGTCCTGCAGCTATTCGATCCGCCATGATGACCGCCGCAAATCCACTTGATAACACTCAGAAACCCATCAAGGACATGGGAAACAATTATGAAGTTGCTACACCACTCGACATGGGGGCAGGACAAGTTGATCCAAATCGTGCTCTTGATCCAGGTCTCATTTATGATGCTACCCCGCAAGACTACGCAAACTTTGTTTGTGCGTTGAATTTTACTCGAGAACAAACTCAGACTATCATACGATCAAGCTACAATTGCTCAAATTCATCCTTGGATCTGAATTATCCATCCTTCATCGCTCTTTACGACATTGAAGAAAAAAGAAGTACATTGAATCAAAAATTCCGCAGGACTGTCATAAATGTAGGGGATGGGGCTGCTACATATAAAATCAAAGTTAAAAGACCGAAGGATTCTACCATCACAGTATCACCAGAAACATTAGTCTTCCAAAAGAAGTACGAGAAGCAAAGCTATTCTGTGAGCATACGTTATAGGAGTTACAGTAGGACTGTTATTAACGATGGTTCACTCACTTGGGTTGACGAGAATGGCAAGCACACTGTGAGGAGTCCCATTGTAGTTACTCGACGGGTCTTTAATGATTAGTTTTCACAGCAGTTCAATAATATATATTTTTCATTATTTTAGTTGCACATAATCCGATTACAATTCTTGAACTCAATGCCAACTAAAGAAAACATGGATATGGCTAAATTAAAAGTGCATGGATTATATTTGTTTATTTAAAGAGGATGATAAATTAGTCATTTTATAATAAAGAAAATGGACGTTAAGATCCTTTTAAGTAAAGAAATGTCGATGTAAGTGTCTAAATGTCAAAATTAAAATAATAGGGACTATTTGCGCAATTAAAGCAAATGATAAGGACGTTTTCCGTCAAATTACACATATTTAATGGAAAGATTTAAAGGAACATGAAAAAAATTACCAGTTCGACAAGAAATGTTTCAAAAGGACGTAAATATCAAGTTTGAAACGATATGAGCCATTTTCGCAATGAGTACAAACGATAGAGAAGTTTTTTTTTGTTAATTACCCATCATGATGTATAATTAGATGAATGACAAGCTAAATAGAAGTTCCTGGCAAGCTAATAAATTTACAGTAATTTCTACTTGTCAGCGATTCCTCCACTGAGTAACAAACTCTCAAGGAGTTCTTGTATTTGTATTCTCTCTAATTACAAGAAATACATGTTATTCATTACATTTTAAAGGATCGCTTTATAATTTTTTTTCTTCACATTTACTAAAAGGAATTCTTTTCTATATTTTCCATTATAATGATCTATAAAATGGCATTATGATTCTGTCTTTATTAGATGACTTCCAGGAGTGACTTTGAATAAATCTCCTCCCCATTTTTCAGAAAGTTTCAATGAAAAGTACTGAATGGGGTTAGATTACTAATGTACAGATAAGTAACATATCAAATATGAAATGATATCAAATCCATGCATGGAAATAAAGTAACAGAAGCAGAAAACTCGTCTCGAACAGCCATCTTTCACTGTTATAAACATAAAAATCAGCTACGGAAGCATCTCATAAAGAACTCTTTTCTGCCCAAGGTGTGAAAAGTCCTAAGATGGAATGATGACATTACACCTACCCAATGTCACACCATTCCAGCTGTGTTTTTATTTTTCAGTTCAAATAATTGCATTTTAGTTATTTTTGCCCCCACACTTGCAAGTTGGTTTCGATTATTGACTCGGACTATTTTTTTATCAACCTCGAATTGAGACCCAAATTACAAATTAAGAGAGTATTTGGTGGGAATTAAAATTAAATTTTTAGTAGATTGTAATAGAAATTTTTAAAATGTATTGTTGAAAAGTTGTAGGACCCATGAAAAATGTGATTAATATTGATTGTTTGACTTAGATTAAAATCTGATTTTAATTTATACCAAACAAGTCATCTTGTTTGGTTCGAGTTAAAATTCGATTTTAATCCAAATCAAAGTCAAACAATCAATATTAACTACATCTTTTATGCTCCCACAACTTTTCAACCACACATTTCAAAAATTTCTATCACAATCTACTAAAAATTTAATTTTAATTTCCACCAAACACCCTCTAATAATCTACTAATTGAACTGAACCCAAGACTTCTTTTTTCCAAGTTGAAAGAATCTCAAGGCATCGTTTTTGCAGCTAAAAATTTAATAAATGGCATATGGTCAAGTCTGATACAAAGTTGACTTTAAACAGGCATCCTTTTCATTATTTAAAACGACCAAAAGTAAACTCGAGTCTTGAATGAAAACAGTACTATTAAGTTCGATTCTTCACGGTACATGGATTATATTAATAATAATGGAAAATGACACAGCTATTTGCAAAGAAGATAAGGTGTAATAATTCAACAAAATTGGAAAGAACTCATTTCAAGCAGCCAATATTTAGTTTTATTATCATAAAATCTGCTTCTGAGGTACCTGAAAAGAACTCTTTCTGGAAAAAGAAAAATGTGGCTGATTAAGGTCTTCAATGTCATCCTCTGCTCATGGATTCTGCTGGCTTCAGCAGAAAGATCTAATTACATTGTCCACATGGACAAATCTTTCATGCCTAAGGCTTTTTCCAGTCACCATTATTGGTACTCTTCAACTCTTCAATCCATCAAATCTGTTGGACTCACCTCATTAGATGACCATAAGCCTTCGCCAAAGCTTGTCTATGCATATGACCATGCCTTTCATGGGTTCAGTGCAGCAATGTCCAAAGATGAATTGGATGCTTTGAAGAAGTCACCGGGCTTCCTTTCGGCTTATCCTGATGGCATGGTTACGCCGGACACCACACAGTTACAAATTTCTTTCTCTCAATACTGCCACAGGTATATGGCCAGCATCTGAGTATGGTAAGGATGTGTTTATTGGGGTTGTTGACTCTGGCATATGGCCAGAAAGTCCAAGCTTTAAAGATGATGGAATGACAGAAATTCCGGCAAGGTGGAAGGGAATTTGCCAGGCAGGTGAAGAGTTCAATTCTTCATTGTGTAACAAGAAACTCATTGGAGCAAGATACTTCAATCAGGGAGTTCGGGAAGCAAATCCCGGAGTTACAATAACGATGAATTCTGCAAGGGATGTTTCGGGTCATGGCACCCACGTGGCATCCACCGCCGCTGGAAATTATGTGGATGGTGTTTCATTCTTCGGCTACGCTCCAGGAACAGCAAGAGGAGTGGCTCCACGTGCTAGGCTTGCTGCATATAAAGTCCTCTGGAGTGAAGGAAGCTATGAATCTGATGCTCTTGCAGGAATTGACCAGGCTGTGGCCGATGGTGTTGACATACTGTCAATTTCTCTGAGTTATCTTAGGACTGATCTGTACGATAATCCAATTGCAATAGCTGCTTTTGGTGCCACAGAGAGGGGAATCCTTGTTTCTGTTTCAGCAGGAAATCGTGGTCCAAATTTCGCAACTTTACTCGAGGGAATACCCTGGGCAGTCATTGTTGCTTCAGGAACTGTTGATCGTTGGTTTGCCGGGACCTTAACTCTAGGAAATGGTCTGTCCATCACTGGATGGAGCTTGTTTCCTGCTAGAGCCACAGTCCGAAACCTGAGACTCACATACAATAAGACCTTATCTGCCTGCAATTCAACTGAATTATTGTCTGAAGCCCCTGAAGGAGGTATCATCATATGTAACCAATCTGATGAAACGGTAGACTTCTTTTTCCTATGGCGGTATCTGTCGGGGTCCAATGTCCGTGCAGCTATAATCATATCCGAAGATACTAGTATACTTAGATCAGATACTTTTCCTTACCCAGGAGTGGTAATCACCCCCAAAGATGCGAAATATGTAATCAACTATGCATCTAATAGTGCTGACCCATTTGCTAGCATTGAATTTCAACAAACAATCTTGGGAACAGAGCCCAGAACTGCTCCAGCTGTATCGGGATCCTCATCTAGAGGTCCTGGACGAAGCTACCCAGGCATCCTGAAGCCCGATATAATGGCACCAGGAGTGTTAATTTTAGCAGCCTACAATCCTTATACTAATGTTGCAAGCATTGGTAACAACATATTCTTGTCCAGTGACTACACACTCTTGTCAGGTACATCAATGGCTTGTCCTCATATATCTGGAATTGCTGCACTCTTGAAAGCTGCACATCCATATTGGAGTCCTGCAGCGATTCGATCTGCCATGATGACCACTGCAAATCCACTTGATAATACAAGAAAACCCATCAAAGACATGGGCAGCGATTATGAAGTTGCTACACCACTTGACATGGGGGCAGGACAAGTTGATCCTAATCGTGCCCTAGATCCAGGTCTTATTTATGATACCACCCTGCTAGACTATGTAAACCTTGTCTGTTCTATGAATTTTACTCGTGAACAAACTCAATCAATCTTAAGATCAAGCTACAATTGCTCAAATCCATCTTCTGACCTGAATTACCCATCATTCATCGCTCTATACGATGTTCAAGAAAATAGAACTATATTGACTCAGAAATTCCAGAGGACTGTTACAAATGTAGGGAATGGTGCAGCAACATATAAACTTAAAGTTAAACAGCCAAAGGAATCTACAATCACAGTATTCCCGAAAACGTTGGTCTTCCAAAAGAAGTATGAGAAGCAGAGCTATTCTTTGACCATCCGTTACCGGAGTTATAGTGAGACTGCTATTAATCATGGTTCACTCACTTGGGTTGAGGAAAATGGCATGCACACAGTAAGGAGTCCCATTGTGGTCACTCAACGAGTCTATAATGACTAGTTCTATGGCTTTTCTGTGATCATTCTTTATTTGCATGTAACTGTGTAATCTTGTCATAATCCAATAAGCATTTTAGGCTGCATTGATCTAGTTTGTTATCATTTCCAATAACTGTGTAATCTTGTCATAATCCAATAAGCATTGGCAGTGATCGATGATGATTTTACTCCTAAAAGATTTCATACCATTCAGAAACATTATTTATTTTCTTAATTCAAAATATGCAAGTTTATTAGCTTCTTTGCTCCATAATTGAAAGTTGATTCACTTTTTTACCAGCACCTTTTTGTTGTCAACTTCTGGGACATTAAAACCAATTTGTCCTTATTGATAAAATTCAAATACAAATATACTCGTGATATTTTTTTGATATAAATGTAACTGCATTTTCAAAAATTAATAGTATATTGATCTCAACCAGTTTTTTTCATTTATTTACTACATCTTCATGTTACTCAGCACTGATTTATATAAAAATCAGCAGTGTCCAACCAATACTGAAGCAAGGGTTTGAGAATGCACTAACGCTAACAGTCAGTGGATGAGTATTTGGCTAAACCAGAAGCAGCAGCAACCTTCATTTTTTCTTGTATCACTAACTCCAAAACCTGACATTCATTTATAAGAGTTTGGGTTATTCCTCTTAATAAGATTGACATTTTAAGATGGAACCTCAATTCTTAACTTGGTATCAGAGTCCGTTAAGGTTGACCTTGTGATTTTATCCCTTAACATGTCCCCGCAAGATGGTGACTTGTTTGAGCAGACCAATCTTAAAATTCGTGCACTCAATTTTTTTTTTTAATCTTAATCGGATAGATTACTCGTTGGAGCTTAATGAGCTTTAATACAATGTTAAGATTTGAGATTTCATCTTAAAAGGTCAACCTTATTAAGAGGAATAGCTCAAATCCTTATAAATTGGTCTATACTTTCGTTTTTATTCGATTTAAAATTATATCCCTTAATAAATTTGTCATCTGTGGAAATTGGTCTATACGATCCATGCACGCAAAGATTTCATGACTTCTGTGCTTGGCTACCATAACTTGTTATTCAATTATTGTCATTTGGTGCTCGCTTTCTAAAAGCTAAAAAATCTAAAGTTTAATTTTATTTTAGAACGATAAATTATTTTTTTGCTAACTTTGCTGTAGAACTTCCTGTGACCATTATGAATCATCTCAATAAAATTTTACACATCATATAGTAGTTCTTTCTTCTGTCTTTATCTAGTTGTTTCCTTCTGTTGAGAATGAAGACGATATCAGATTGCTCTGATGTCACTTTATTGAAAAAATACGAGATTATAAGCATAATATAAAGTACTTGATCACAAGAACAAAATAATTTGCAGAAAATAAAAATTTTATATTTATGATTTGTCTAATTTAATCTAAAATACAATAAAAATTTACATATATATAGGAGGTGTCTAAGACCCTAAAAGTAGAGTTATAGGAGGAAATGAATGCTCAAAATGTGAAAATGGGCTTTGTCGGGATAACCACGCTGCTCGAGCACTAGGCGAGCACCAGTTTCGTTGCTCAAGCATCGGGCTGGCACCAGGTGGGGGCTAGGTCTCTGTTGAAAATCTAGTGACACCACTCGAGCACCAAGCTAGCAGCCAGTTAGCGGAATTGCGATGACTTTTCTCCACGATTCATAATTTGGCATCTTCAAGTTAAAAATTTCAAATCCTAATTGGACTTCCAAATAGAACTACAACTAAAATTCGTCATATAGGCTTTGAATTGGATTCTCAAAAATATTCCAAATAGAATTCTTCTTAATGTACACGAATTTTCAATTATCCTTAACAAAAAATTCAGATCACATTCAAATTCTAAAAAGTATGCAATAAGCTCGTCTCATGTGTCAGCACAAATCCACAGTTTCTGTTTAGAATTCTTTTTAAATAGTCTCTCTTCCATCATTCCTAGCCACTATTTGGACTCCATTTTAATTTGAATATATTTTTCTCTTTCTTCTTTTTAATCATACATTCTTCTATAAAATAATATTATACGTAAACTCAAAATTTTTCTTTCTTTTTTAACACACACATTCTCCCAAAAATTACTATTCCACAATTCATTTTTCCCAACAATCTATTAAAATGGAGCCTAAACAAGGGCATAAATTTCAATGGCTCACACTTCAGAATATTCGCAGGCCAAAAAGTCATATGCAATGACTGATTGGAGTTGTACTACGGAAAAATATCGCAGAGCGATATGCACATCGTTATTTGCAACCTCAAGCAAGCACTTAAATGAAACAAGAACCCTAAAAGGCTAAAGCTGTGCACTATAGGAGCTTTCTACATAGTATGTCCTTTTTCTTCTCTTCATGCTCTCGAGACTTTTCAAGAGGAGATTTTTGAGAATTTACTTAATCATGCACAGCAGAAAATAAAACAATTTCAATTCTCACCACGGATCTGCTTTGTGTTTAGATAGAAACTATGTTTAAAATAATACATTTGATGAGTTTTGCAAACTCATATGCTAATTCTCAAACACAAACAATCACAAACTGAAATTCACAACTGTCCATTGTCCAGCATCCAATGGAAATTCACTTAGGAAACAAGATTGAGAGAAGTATGGTTTTTACTTTTCTTGTGCTAGTAAGAATAATTATTTTCTATCAATTTTTCCAAACCCTAGCAGCTTATTAATACAAGTCCAAACGAGCTTGGCCCATCGCTTAACTTAATCTGGTCCAATATTTAATTAATCCAATTAATTAAATTTAGTCCATGAATTAATTAATTCAATTAACTAATTCATACATATTAACAAGCAACCCAATTAATTAATTATCCAACACTTGTCAATTAATTAATTGGTAATTCTCATTCTTCTAGTTTTTCTTTTGTGTGTGACTCATTATATTCTCAATCATGATGTCTAACGACGTGAATTATTATTTTGATATAATCAAAATCGATAAATTAAAATACCCTTTTAAATTTATCACTAATTCACATCCATCGTCCCAGATTGACATCTAGCAATGTATCATGGCAATACATGTGACGAGAAATGTCATGAAGTATGACAAAATCAAACTTGATCGTTTAGCATGAAAATATAATTCTTTCGCCAATATGATCTGATCAATTACGAGATATGGATATGTGTCAATCTCAATTATCTATAATTTTTTTATTCCACTGTGAAATCAATGTAAGTCGTAAACTCATTTTCGACTTATGAGTTCACATTGGCCAAGTATTTCATTATCAACTTAATTGGATAAAATGTAGATCATAATCTCTTACTATCTAAGAGTGACGAATTCTCTATTGACATTCACAACATTCATATAATTCTTGACACACCAAAACGATGCCGTATTAGCTACTTTTAGCATAGTAACATTCAATATCACCAAAGTATGATTGTTCTCATATAAGGCACCATGATGATCTCAAGTCAAATGACAAATTCAATTACCGAACGTTAGAGATTAAGCATAACAATCAGATAATTATCCATGTGAAATTTCTCACTGAGTCTTCAATGTTTTGTTCTATAACAAAACATATACGTGTTCATTCAAGTGTCACCACACTTTAACTTGTGAGACTTACTTCACAAATAAGAAATGTTACACGTTATGGTCTATCCGTAATAACGATATCCGTATCTCGTTATTACATACAACTACTGACAATTTAAGACTCAATCTCATATAATTTGTATTTTACAATCACAATTCCTTGTGATTAACAAATTATCCAAGACTTGAATCTACGATTTCTATTATTTAATTTATTATAATGTTAATTCAATTAAATAATAGATCTTGCCATAAATATGTATCGATTATATATTAAAAGTGTTTATTTATAATATTGATTGGATTTAGGGCATAACACTTACAAAAATCACTGTCCAAGTTTGATTATTAACACAGGATACTTGATCCATTACAGCCGGCTGATTAAATAATTAAGGGTAAGTTATGTTTGAAGAAGATAACAGTAATTAAACAAAGGTAGAGAAGTCACTACAAGCAACCACTTTAACTATAACAGAATCAACTTACAAGGAACTATGTGGATTTTAAAGAAAATTGAGGATAGGATTTCCACTATTCCTTTTCTCTTCTCAGGCTACAGAAGAAAGTCTACTTATTTGTCTGTACGGACGAGATTTTAATGTCCAAGGCCTTTGCTAGTTACCATGATTGGTACTCTCAGTCAGTCTCAGAGCATAAGACAGGTGTAAATTGTGCCAAAGCTTGCCCATACCAATTATTACATGCTGTTACCACAACTGACAATGCGCGTACTTGTAAATTTCATCTCTCCACCACCGAAATACGGTCAGCATTTGAATAGAAAAAATATGTGATTAATGGGGTTATTGGCTTTGGTTTCTCCGGTTCTACCTGGAGAGTTGAAGCTTTAGAGATGATGATATTGCCGGATTTCCTGCATATGTGGAGGAGTACTGGCCGGCACTCGGCAGCCAAGATTTCATTTCATCATTATGTAATGTGGAACTATTAGAGAAATTTGTTTCAATTAGAGGGTTCTACCCTCCAATTCTGACATCAAAGCCATATATTTGCATCACCAATTGTGTTTTTGTGTCTGAGTCTGTAATACTCCAGGATTTTTAAGGCTTTTTAATGTAGTATAAATACTTTAGATGTCATATTATATGGTCAGAAAATATTTTTAAGATTTTGGGCGAGTTCAAGATGTTGAGCACGAAGGGCAAAATCATCATTTTAAATCCAATTCTTAAAATAATATTTGTTGAGTGTGCACATTTAAAGTTATTTTGAATTTTCTAGAGTTTCGAGATTTAGCCCCTGTTTGTAGTTATGTCAACGAGTAGAGACCGATCCGGAAAAAAAAAAAAAAAAATTAGGGCTCGACTCGAGCCTTTTTCGACCCTAGCCGAGAAAAAAAGGCTCGGCCCAAGCAGAGCTGAACCCCAGCCTGATCGGCTCAAGTTTTTTTTTTTTTTTTTTTTTTTTTTT
>CAIGRN010157427.1:0-21189 GCA_903798345.1 Fraxinus anomala
ACAAT
This sequence comes from Fraxinus anomala, assembly GCA_903798345.1. Taxonomy (NCBI): domain Eukaryota; kingdom Viridiplantae; phylum Streptophyta; class Magnoliopsida; order Lamiales; family Oleaceae; genus Fraxinus; species Fraxinus anomala. The sequence goes on from CAIGRN010157427.1 coordinate 6, forward strand.
TTGACACATTATTGAATCTGTTAGAGTATTAAATCTTGTATGTATAATTGAATCTATTGTATTCATAGTTATTGAATGTGCTAGTGCATATCCAGTAAGTGCATATCCTGTTCACGACAAATAAGGTATGAGTCTTCCCCTTATGGCAGAATTTCAATTCAGTAAGGCGGGTCCACGTCTTAAGTAAATTTCACTTATACAGTATCTATTTTGTATATTCGGTACTTAATTAGTATATCTCATATTCTGTTTCTTGAAGATTGTCTAACACAAATTACATGTTGTGAAAGAGGCTCCTTTTTCTTTCATTAATTTGGAATATAGTTTCTTTTCTTGGTTCTTTGTTCCCAGTATCCAGTTGAGTATGGTTCTTGAATTCTTCAACGCGGAAAGTGTTTTTAATGGTCGGTAGGTAGTGCCATATTTTTTGTTAGCCTTTCAAATTTGGAAAGGACCTCACTTTCTCAATTATTCTACACCAGCTGTTGTTTACCATTTTTTGCCCCTTTTATTTGTTCTACTCACATGATGCAATTTCAACAAATTGGAGAAAAATCAATTAACTAAGTGATGTGGGGTCCCATAGAAAGTGGACACGAGATTTTCTATTTTCGGTGAGGAATTCTTTTAAAAAGCTTCATTTTGAAGGTCAAAATTTGGGATAGTATTCATATTAATTTTCAATTATAAGTTAAAACCCAATGATTTGGGCGCACTAGGAGAATTGGGTCTCTACTCATCCAACTCGATGAGTTGGGCAAGTTGAGAGAGTTAGGCCTTCTGATCAATTAGTTTAACGAGTTGAGAGAGTTGACATGAAAACTAATTGTATAGACTTTCTTGCTCAATCCATCACTACTACTCTTCTTCAAAAGGATTCTTACTCTTGTGAGGGGTAAATTATGTACAAAGTTGGGATGGACGCTCGGCATGAATTTCTTTAACATAGTTTAGATTTTTTGGACCAGGCAAGCTGGTGGGCCAGGCTTCCTAGGCTCAACATTGTTTAGTTATTATTTGACATTGGTTGGCAAATGAAAACTCAAATTGTAGGTCTTGTCTTATTTCGATATATAGAAGTGAATTCGATTCTAACTTATTTTGCACATGTACAAGATACATCTCGTCTCATAGAATAAATAGTGATAAAGCAAGTCTTTTGCTAGACAAGTTAGTTAGAAAATTAGTGTCATTATGTCAAATCCACCTAAAATTTGCTTTGCATGATTTTGCAAGGCCCGACTTTGGAAGCATCATCAAACCTAATCAATGTGTGATGACTCATCAGTAATTGCTCAATCAGTGGACAATTTTTAATAGCCTAGAAAATTGCAAACTTTTCTCTCCACAGAAACAATATAAATTTAAGAGCCATGGCACGTGCTCACTGCCCTCATAATAGGTGACAAATTATTTTATTTGGATGTGGGGTCATTCCCCTCGTAAAAGAGTGTCAAACTTGTTGTACATAAAAATATATAACAAGAATTATTCTAAATTTAAAGGATAATTATAGCTACGATTCCAAACATTTATTTTTTTTTACAGATTTTACTTCAACCTTTACTCTGCGTCATTTATAATTATTTTTTTTCCCCCTCTTTTGACTGATCTGACAAATTTTAAAAAATGGCAAATTTATAACTTCACAATTATCTTCTTCCTTACACCCCCCCACCCTCGCCGCACTCCACCCTAACCCCAAAACCAAATCTAAACAAAACAGTCGCCACTACCTACCACCCGTTACCCATCGTCACCAATTGGCCACCACCAAAGGCGTCTCCAATAACGACTCCAATTGCATCTCCACTGAAGGCGGTTGCTACACCAACACCATCACCATCCATTTTCATGTCTTCCCCTCATCTAACCCCAACCAAACCAAATCAAAATCCACCCACCCCCACCACGTCGATGACCACCAACACACCTATACACCACTTCAATATTATCCAGTTTGTACGGTCCATCATTAGGTGCTTCAATTTCAAAATTTGACTGGATACGTGCTGGTGCTCAGACCTTGATCGCCCCTATTTGACACCCATTTTGGATTAAAAAAAATTCTAGAATAGTGATTGATAGAAATTGTGTGATTAAAAAGTAAGGAGAATTTTTGGGTTTATGTGTAATATTATTTTATTGATAGAATGTGTGGTTGAAATGGAGAATGAGAAATAGAATAGGAAATAAAATGGGTTTCAAACAGGGAGTAAATGATTGCTTGCAATTTTCTCTTTCGGCTGCTATTTTGAAACTGCAATTAAGTACTTTAGGTCAAAAAACTTCAGCTTTTGTGGACAAAATTGACAGTGCTTTGGTACTTTACCATGTTCTATTTACAGTTGGACGCGAACAGAGGGCGCAGGTCCATTTCATGGAATGCCCTTGAATATGAAGGTAAAAGTGATTTCATTTTAGAAAGGCTTATCGAATGCTCCGCTGACATGCTGGAATTATGTACAAAGGTAGTTCATTTTAAGGGATCACTTAAGCGAATTCTGTTGGGGTTTCTGGTTTGGTTTTGTTGCGTTGGGGCGGCGGTGGCGCTACTGGTGGTTGCACTGGCCGACGGACCGGGGGGAGGGGGGGGCAGCGGCAGGTGGTGGTAGGTTGCGTCTATTTTGTTTTAGGTGGCAGTGGTAGCGGTTTCGGGTAGAGTCTCGGTGGTGAAGAAGATATTTTGTCAAGTTTTTATTGGGGGGGTTAGGTGGGAGTGGGTTTATAACTTTATTTTTATTTTTTAAAATTTATTTTTTTAACTTATTGAATACGTAGAAAATGCAAAGTGTCATTTTGCCCTTTTCAATTTGCTCAAAATTAATTAAATTTTGATTTTCTTGATCAACGGTTAAATGGATGTTTTCCATCAATTTGGACTTCAACTGTATATTTATGAAAGGTTAGGGACCTTCACTGATACAAAATAAAGGTTAGAGTAAAACCTACAAAAGTTGAAAATGTTAGGGACTGTTGTTGCAATTTTTCCTAAAACCTCTGTTCGTGGAAAATTTAGAATAGATTACATAGATTTTTTTTTTATTATTATTATTTTACTATGTTCAATTCTTAACTAAGCATTAATTTGTTTGATAGTTAGTGTTTGATTGTAATACCCTTACTCCTCGAGCATTAAAGGGGCAAAATGAGAAAGATGAAAATATAAGAGCAAACAATTTCGTATGGTATATATCACTATCTATGAGTCATGTCACTTCTCAAAATCAGTGTCAAGAATCAAAGTCTATTATAATCATAGGAATTTTGGTTATTCTAGGTGTGAGAATAATAGAATTTAATTTCGGCAAGATTTTACTTATGATGCACCACCAAAGACAATGACTTCGAAAGTGATTGTTCCTCTTTGTAGATTCGATGTGCAATTTGAGAAACATGATTGCAAAAGCTTTATAATGGAATTTTTGGAAAGAAAATGATTCTCTTGCTTTAATTTTCGCTTCTAGTATTAGTATTTGAATATAATTTTTCCTACAAAGTTAAGAAGAAAGGGAGAAACAAGAAAGCAAAAAACAAACGTTTTACATACAAACTAGAATCTTAAATATGAAAAATAATTTTAATGTGTTTTACATATGGCTACACTACCTAAAGTGGAAGGGACGTGCGGACTCATTCTTCAATAATCTTTAGCACACAAAAGAAATGATAAAGAAAGTCTAACCGTAGCAAAAATGCACAATCCACGGTTGGGAGACTAATATTACATCAATATTTTAAGAAGTATACACGTGACATGAAATAATAATGTTACCTATAAGCAGTAGGTATCCCCATTAGTATATACCAGCTAATTTGAACTGGCTCGTTTCAAAGGCAAAAAAGGAAGACTTTACTAGCATGTCTGGCTCAACTTTATAGAAATTTAAGTAAACAACTTATTTCTTAAATGCTTGATTCAATGCAAAAAGGACAACATTGGCTAAACCAAAAATAAAGAAAAGTTATTAAAAGCAAGGTTCTAAAAGGCGTAGGATGTTGAGGTCAATCCTCAAGCCTTAAGCTTTATGGGTTACGAGCATAGGCATAATAGGGCTTTTTTTTAATGTTTAATATAATTATCCTAGACTAATAAATAAATAAAATAACTCATACCTTGTAAATTTATAAGAATTTCATACATATTTTTCAAGTTTCTAACAAAAACATACTTTTCAAAATCATAATAACCCCAAATGAATAATGTTTTGTTCATGGGCAAAGAAAAATTTGTGAGTGAGTTGTGTTTAGGCTAGGATGCGTTTTTTATTATACCTATTTAATTTTTAATTTCAAAGGTTGAGCATTGTGTTGGACTAGACTCAAAACAAGAAAATATCACTTGTCAAACAAAAAGGCGACGTGCCTAGGTGGGATTGTAGGAAATTTAGTCACAATATATTGCAAATCTATATAATTAGTCACATAGACGTTTAAAGCGAAATACCTGACCATTTCTAGGTTTGAAGAATTTGAATCTCTAACGTTGATCCATAATCTCGATTTTCTTGATCTTCTTAAATTACTTTCATTCATTGAATCTTCTTTAATATTCTTTTAAGTTGAAATTACTCTTGATGAGTGAGCATCAAAATCTTACCAAGAACCCTAAACAAAGATCTAGCAAGACTTGTTAGCATCCAGATATTGAAAAATTGTATAAAGTTCTCTAGCTTCAAGTCTTTAAATAGGTCTGAATAAATCTTGTTCCTTGTTCAAGAAGATTTTAGTCATTACAGTATCTTAAGAACTTGAAATTTGAAGTTTTAAGTCAACCAAAACTCTTTCGAGTATTTGGTCAAACTTAACTTATGTGGTCAAATCCGAATTTTGACTTAATTCATGTTTGATACACATTAAAAATTTTATTTTTATTCTTCTACTCATTTTCAATTACACATTCTTCAATAAAATAATATTTTTCATCACATCAATAACTATTCCTTTTTTTTCAACCACAAATTTTTCATGAATCTACTATTTCAGAATACATTCTTCTAAAATAATGTGGTTCAAACACACGCTTATAATTAATTAGAACTTGGGTTTGACCGTTGAGTCGATCAAACTTTGACCAAATAATATGTACAATTCTTAGATTTAATTATATGCCTTAAAAGACTTTTCTTGGCTACGAAAATGGCCCAGTTATTCAACTAAAGGTTTAAGACTGACCCTCTCGAACTATATAAAATCATAGAAGCAATTTTATTTCAATTCCCTACAATTAAATGTAGTAAAAGCACAAGATTGCTTGATAGTCCTCTAAAATTATTGCTTCCGACCAAAGGTAAACACAGATTTCGATGTAGACTTCCAAGAGTCCACATCTACATGTCATCCATCTGAGTACATAAGCATGTAGTTCTCATTTTCTTAAGATACTTGAATATATGAATTAGATTAATACTAACTTACTATTTCAACAGCATAGCGAACATCCGTTCTAGTGATATCATTACGTTTTATGTCATAATTGCTTTTAATGACATATTCATACATGACCATGCATGGATAAGTATATCTAAAGTTTAATGAATAAAAAGTTTCCAGATGTTAACGAGTCAAGGACTATTTCAAAATATGTATCCCAAATGTTTTTATTATGAAATGTATGTCTATGCCATGAAAGATATGAATGGGAAATGGGGCATGGGGGACCGGCACACCCGATCAGTGTTCAATGATAATGTTAATGTTAACCAATTTGTAGTACTATCAGTAGGATGAATCGGGTTCCAAATAATTATTGTCCATCGCATTTTAATTGGTTAGGCGATACATGCTCACGATAGTAATGTTAAATTTTTAAAGAAATAAAAGAAAAGGGAAAACACAATGAAAAACACTTTTATTTTAAAGTAACTCATATGCATATCATAAGCATGAGGTTTGCTTACTGAGCATTAACTCATTCCACGTTATCCCTCCACATTTTTCGAATGATGAAGGCAAGATGATTCGAGATAACGACTTATAGTGACACGAAATCAGTACTATCAGATTTAAATATTGAATTCGATTTTGTAATTAAAGTTAACATTCTATTTAATTGTTCTATATTTTATTAAACACAAATTATTTTAAAATGATAAGTCATTGATATTTATTATGTCAAAAAATAATTTAATCGTTTTTCGCATTTATGATTTTAAGAAAAAGTTAAATGATAATATTTACAAATCTAGGTATCTAAATTTGGGAGTGTTACATTACATAACAAATATAGTAAGAATTTTGTCAAAGTATGACACTTGGGACAAAGCTATGTTTTTTCTTCCTACCTCATAAGATCTGGATTCCTAGAATATAGCTTACTTTCCCCAAGTCCTTTATTCGAAAATGTTAGGTCAACCAAGATTTTACCAACGATGATACCCAAAACATCATTTTCTATGAGTAAGATATCATCTACGTATATATAACCAGGAAAACTACTTTGCGATTCTTTATCTTTTTATAGGCATAAGGCTCATCGAAGTTCTGATGAAATTAAAATATATTGATCACTTCATCGCATTTTTTATTTTAAGACCTTGACGTCTGCGTAAGCCCATAAAGGAACCTTTGCAATTTGTAGACATTTTAGTTGTGGCCTTCTTCAATAAACCTACTAGCTACATCACATAGATGCATTAATCGAGATGCTCATTTTAAGAATATTGTCTTGACTCCATTTCCACACTTGGTCGAAGTACGATACAATGGATAAAAGAATTTGAATAGACTTAAGCATTGCTACTGATGGAAAAAAAAAAAAATCTCCTCATAATTGATACCTTCTCTAAGTAAAACTCTTAGCCACAAGCATTGCTGTAAAGGTTTCTACCTTCTCTTTTACTCCTGTTCTCTGGTAAATCCAAGTGAATCCAATAGGTTTGACTCCTTCAGTTGCTTGTACAAGTTCCCAGATTTTGTTGGTATACACGGAATTCATAGCTTTTTTTCCCATAAATCAGTGTCATTATCTTTCGTCGTTTCCCTGTACGAAGTCGGATCATCTTCTTGCTCTATGAAAATTTTCTAATAGACTTCTCATACCGACAAGTACCTCAAAAGTTTGCCGATGACTCTTTGATTGCGTCTAAGAGATAGATTTTCTTGAACTGCGTTCTTGAATGGTTGAATTTTATGTTCTCCTCCACTTCAACATCTGGAAGTTGACTACTTCGCGTGTTCTAAACATTACTGCTCCAACTTGATCTAAAGAATGATAATGTTCCTTTAAGTACAATCTATTTGAATGACTCTTTATTTGATACAACTCCTCCATTTTTTCCTAAAGCTCCTTTGCAACAGAAAATCTACGAATGCTTGTAAAAACTTTTTTTGCCAAACAGAGTCGTATCGTACTTGCAGTTTTCATATCCAAATCTTCATCGATCATACTAGAATTTTCAACACCTTTGTCTGGGGATTAATTTCTCTTTCAAAGCCTTTGTGCATTCCAGACTGAATCAAAATATTCAGGACTTGTACTTGAAATGCACATGCCAAAATTGATTCTCCTCAAAATCCATGTCATATTTGATCGACATGTCTTCTTTGTGCTCCACCAATTTGAATAGCTTGACGTTCTAATATCATTGTTGAGAATTGAGGCCAATGCCCTTTACTTTGTCCACATGATCTTTATTCAGAAAAATACCAAACAAAAAATTTCATAAAAATGTAACGAACAATTTACAAACTTTCAAAACTTCACTATGAAAAATTGTTAGTCATGTATACTTTTCACTCATCAAACCCTCCAACTATTATACGAGTTTACCACACCCACGATTACTCTTTGAATTAACCTTGAAGAGAAGAAGAAAACTCACACAAAACTTGCATTACATTTTCTTTCTCTCAATAACACTAGTTACATTCGTAAAAGAGAAATATAACATTTCTTTTTCTCTCAATAACCCTAGAAACATTCATAAAAGATAAATATAACGTCAATTTACATCCAACGAATGTTAAATTTTGACCTAACTTTTCTTCCAAGTTTCCGTTACCAAGGTAATACGATGAAATATTACAAACTTTCCATTCTAATTGATGCCATATTTTGGGGTAATAATTTTGATACATCTAGACTCTAGATTAATAATACTGAGATAATATATTAATTAATATCACTAATTGTCTGATCAAGCACTTTAAATAAATAAACACTATGTTTCCCTAGAATCTTTGTAATACTTACTGGATTACTTTATCTAAAACAATGATCGAAACACAATCTTATCGTTTATATTTTATCATTTGTCCTTAATTTACAGAACAAATTAATCATTAAATCAAAGGCTTAATGCATGGAATTTTTGTTGATGAGACGACAAAAAAATTGAACGTGAGATGTTAGTCTATAGCTTATCTGAAATGTTAAAAAGGTTGGATGATAGGTATTTTTGGAAGAATAATGTTATATGTTATCGGTGGAATCGTCTACATGTGATGTGATAATTGATGGGGCTTGAAATGATAAAATCAATTAAGTGTATGTTTGATTCTCATTAATTGGGGAAAAATGGGTTTTAAATAGTATTTTTAAGAGAATGTGTGATTAAAAAGTATGAAAATTTTTTTGATACACGTGTAAAATATTTTATTTTGTAAATGTATGATTGAAATATATCAAATCATAAAATAAATTAATGTGCATCCAACATGCATTAAATGTGCAGGGATCATTCCCTTTTTATCATTTAGTGTCACCTTACATATAGATCGTTCCTAGTAAGAATAGATAGCATTAATCCTTTTGGAATAAATTTGGTGTATTGCTCAAGAAACACTTGGTTAATATTGTTGATTGGATGCACATGAAAGGGTGTGATTGGTCGACTACAATATGCGAACACGAGTGAAAAGTTTACTCAAAATCTTTTTTAGCAATAGAAAAGACACTACATATGCCGTATGAATACGAGATACGTAACTAAATATCATGAAATATATTTTTTTAGTCTATACATTTTTTTTTTTCGTCTCCATTATATACTATTACACTTTTAACTAGACGTTAGGCCGAACTCCTTTCAAAATTTGTATTATATTTTTTTATTATATTAATAAAACATGTCTAATAGATTTGGTCCTTATTTTTTTAAATTTATTATTTTTTAAAACTCATTTTTAATTACATATTTTATGAGATCTACAATTTTTATTAATTTTTCAATCATATGTTTCAAAAGTGTTTTTAGAATTTACTAAAAATTTAATTTTTACGAGTATAAATGAAAAAGTAAAATGTGGCAAAATGTTGCAATTTGTCAAATAGCTAATCGAACCAATGACTAGACAAAGATCAGATGAGGTAGGTGTACGGCACAGAGATGCCAACCTTCGGGAAGGGAAGTGATTTGAATAATCAGATTTCTTCGAGACCAATATAAGTAGTGTGATCTAATGATTTAGGAGAGAACATGTCGAAGGATTTCATTTCGCTAATTCATTTTTGGTTTGCAAATCAACTCTGATAATTGAGTTATTTCATTTCCTTTGTCAAAAATGTTTAATTTTTGAATGCTTTTGAGCTTTTTAAAGCATTAAATTGTTTGGGTTAATTCTTAATAATAAAGAGTTCGATCAAACTTAATTTGTCTATTAATAACATTATCGTGCTATATTAATTGTTGAAGTCGTGGTTCAATACTAACACGAGCTTAGAATCGGTTTGGTGGAACAATTTGGTAGATGCACTTTTGTTAAGTGGACCAATGAAGTTGGTGTTGGATTTATTAATTTGTCATATGGGGCCTACACATGTAATTAATTGTGTATAAAGACTATCTTAAAGTTAAACTCAAAATTAAAGTGATCTAATAAAGAATTAAGTAATTGGACTTTGTGCATCTAAATAAAGTGTGGGTCTGATTATATGTATAGAAACCAGATCCATTATGGTTGTATTTGAGGAAGAATTTTATGATCGAAATTCATACATTAAATTTTAGGATGTGAATTTTAGCCCTAAATTTTAAAAATTTAGATTTTTTTTTTTTTTTTTGGGAATTTTAATTAAGAACTTTTTGGAGTTTCTTGATGAAATAATAATAACAATAATAATAATAATAATAATAATAATAATGACTAAGGGGGCAATCAATTTCAATTCTTGGTACTTCAAATTTATTTCGGATCACTAATTTTCTAAAATATATTAATTGAAGCAATATGTTACCAAGGTAACATTTCTTACCTAAATTAATTTATTTGAAATACTAGGAAAATTGTGCGTACGTAATTCATGTAGGTATTGACGGACCCAAATGAATGCTAATATTTGACCGAATTATTTATACACATATGGTGATAAATATGTGACAATTGTAAAGTATTCCATTATGTGAACATTGAGTCGATCCAAAAATAAACTTGGATGTTTGACTGAATTTATTGTCAATAATTTGATTACTACATAAAGAGTGTCACTTACAAGTTGGTATTTATGTCTAAAGACTAAATATTAATTTTGTGTTCGGTCTCTTGTGATGGAGTTCACCATTATTTGAAATTATTGATTGTCCAATATGGATTTTTACGTAAACATGTTTTTTAGGATTAAGTTATTTATTCGATTAATTCATCTACTTCTACAATATCTGCTATAATCAATTCAATTCATGTGCTTAAACTAAAGTTTAAAGGTTGGAAAGAGAACTATTTATCGTACTTGGCGACATCGATCTAGACATTGCATTAAAGGTTGAAAAACGCACTAGTCTTACGAATAAAAGTTTCGCTAATAAAAAAAGGATTCGGGTAAGTGGAATTGTTCGGGTAAGTGGAATTGTTCAAGTCGCATAAGTCTTATGATCATGAAGTGTAAAATTCTAGCAACATTCAGGGGTGCTGTGCCCAATGAGGTAACTACTGTGAAGAAATTTCTTTAAAAAGTTAAAAAAACGCTTTGCAAAATGCAATTAGGCCGAAACTATGATGCCTTTTGACGAACTTAGTTTTAATAAAGTATAAGGGTAAAGAAAATATAAGGGAGTAAATCATGGACATGTATCAACTTGTTTCAAAACTAAAAGCATTAAAACTTGAGATGTCTAATGACTTGCTTGTACATTTAGTTTTAATTTTTATTTTTGCACAATTTGACTAATTTAAGGTCAGTTACAACTGTCAAAAGGAAAAGTTGACTCTTATTTAACTCATTCCATATTGTATGTAAGAAGAAAAAATGCTAAAGTAAGATAAAATTGATATTACTCATTTGGCACGTACTTCTAAAGACAAGTTATAAAGAATAAAAAACTGCATCCAGTTCGGTTCAGTATTAACAGCGAAAGTCTGAAAGGGATAAATCGGTTGTTACTTTTTGTGAAAATCCGGGACACGTGAAGAGAGATTGTACTAAATACCACGCGGCGTATAAAGAAATGTACACTTCTCACTTTGGTTTATTATGAGGTTAATTTAGATTCATACCTAGACACACTTAGTTGATAAAATTCTAGTGCCACCACTTACATAAGTGTGTGTATGCGAGGTTGCTTGAACAACCAAAAGTCAATTGATGCTGAAAGATTCATCTATATGGAGCAATGACAAATCAATTAATCTTGAGGCTATAGGGACTTTTAGGTTATTATTAAAGGCTGGTAATAATTTGAATATGAAAGAGATATTTGCGGTACCGTTTTTTAGACGAAATTTGGTTTCTATTTCTACATTAGACAAATTCAATTACTCTTATTTAATTAAAAATAGTCAATTTGATTTTCTTCTTAATTCAAATATCGTGGATACCAATTCTTTATCCAATTACGATAACCTATATATGCTTAATACGGTTGCCTCTTATTAAAAAAAACTTTACATGTTAAATCAAATGGTATTAAACATAAATTAACTAATGAGAATTTTACTTCGTTATGGCATAAGCGATTAGGTAACATCTCTCAAACGAGAATGGAAAATCTTGTGTCAGAAAGAATTCTTGATTCCCTTAATTGTTCAGACTTAAATGTTTGTGTTAATTACATTAAGGGAAAATTAAACAAATATAAGGAGATTAGGTGTCAAAAAATTTCGGACATCTTAGAACTAATTTATACCGATATCTATGGGCCATTCACTTAGACTTCTTGGAATTGTCAACAATAATTAAGTATGTTCATGGACAATTTTTCTCACTATAGCTATCTATATTTCATCTATGAGAAATCTCAAACACTGGACGTGTTCAAAGCATGCAAGGTTAATGTTGAAATAAAAAACTCTGTAAAAAAATTTAACAAGTCAGATCTTACAATAATGGTGAATATTATAGCATATATGACGGATCAGGAGAATAACATTCAGGGCTTTTTCTCTAATTTCTATGAAAGACTCTTTTAGAACTATTATGACATTTGTGACACTTTTTTATCTTAAACTATGTCGATGGCTTACAAATTAAAGAAATCAATTTATAGGCTTAAGCTGGTTTCCTGTAATGATATCACAAATTTCATCAAATAATTATCTAATTTGATTTTGAGATGAATTCAGTTGATGATTGTGTATATCACAAGTTCAGTGAGAGTAAGCATATTTTTTTTGGTATTATATGTCGATGATGTACTGATTACCTACAATGATACAAGTTTATTGCACGAAATTAAGATATTTCTGTCATGAAATTTTGAAAAAAAAAATCTTAGTTATGCCTCTTTTGAATTAAGGATATAGATACACAGGGATCATTCTCGGTGTATTTTTTTTATTATCACAAAATAATTGTACTGATAAAGTTTTTCTAAGAGATTTGGGATGCAGTTATATAAACCAGGTGATACCTCTATTGATAAGAGAGACAAACTTAGTCTTAATTAATGCCTTAAGGATAAACTTAAATAAAGAAAAATACAGAAAATTCACAGTGCTTCAGCAGTTGGAAATTTAATGTATATTTAGGTTTGCACACATCTAAATATAGCATTCATTGCTAGAATGCTGGACAAATATTTTAGTAACTATGGGATGAAAATTTGGAAAGCAGCCAATTAGGTTATTCGATATTTACAAAGAACTAAGGATTACATGATCAGATTCAGGAAAATTAGACAAATTAGAGATCATTGGATATTTTGATTCTAATCATAGAATATGATTAGGCTGCATATTTTGGATAGATTTAAAAGACCATTTTAGTTATTCTGTAACAATAGCAATCTTGTATTCCAACAGGAGATTGATGGTGTTAAATTTTATAGACATTAAGGTCCTAGTTTTCAAGGAAAGAATTCATAGTGGTTAGGTTTTTATAAAGCATATTAGGACAAACTCCATAATCATGAATCTATTTACTAAATGGTTACCACCCAAGGTCTTTCATGAGCATAATATTCAAATGGATGTTACATCTTTTGATCATATACCAGTTTAGTGGGAGTTTGTATTCGGATATTATTTGTTTTATCCATGGATATTCGGTTTATAACAGAAATAAAGTATTTAGTTCAGTTTCACTTTGATTAAAATTTATGGTTGATCTCATTAAAGAATAAGGGAGGACCAATTGGAAATAGGCATGTGTGGATCACATTGCATGTAATTTTCATGCTACACATCCACGCTTGATCAGTGTCATTTGATTGTGTTGATATACGTGACCATTAAAGATTTAGTTATGATATTTGTAATGAAACCCGCTTTGATCGTATATTGATATAATCAATGGACGAGATTGTTCCGATATGCTTTTGGTTAAGATAGCAAAATGTTTTAACGTCATAAGGTTGTACACATTTATAAGATAACATATGTGGTTCAAGTGGGAGATTGTTGGGTTTATCAATTTTTCATGTGGGCCTACATATTTAATTAATTATGTATAAAAGACTATCTTAAAGTTAATCCCAAAATTAAAGTGATCTAATAAAGAATTAAGTAATTGGGCTTTGGGCACTAAATGAAGTGTGTGCCATATTATATGTGTAGAGGCTAGATCAATTAGGGTTACATTTGACGATAAACCAAATACATATGAAAATTATAAATAGTGTTATAGTCCCCAATTCAAATGCAATTTCTCATTCTTTGTGTCATCCCCTCAACACAAGAATTAATAGAGAAATCATATTGAAGAGGAAGATCAAGAAACTCACAATCAAGAATCTAGATTATAATAAAGAATCAAGAAAAATAATTGGAGCAATTAAATTGAAGAACAAGACAATCAATATTATAGATCAAGAAGAAAAAAATCAAGATCAAGAATCAAAAGAGCCAACAATCAAGATTCAAGAACCAGTAATAAGAAATTATTTCCAAATAATTAATGTATATTCTGCATTATTAATTTTCTTGATGATTTGACATGGAGGATCTTGGCAATTAAGTAATTAGGTTTTCTAGTTTTATAAATAAAGTTCCAACAGTTGGTTCACATAGATTCTACTAAAAATTGCTTATAACCCCGTGAAAGAGATTTAGTGTAGGGGTCCATGATTCTTTATATTGTGTCAATGTTGTTTGATTATAGTACACACTATAGAACTATTTGAACAGCCTTGTATATATGTTGAATTGAACCGTGTGAGGTTTGTTACGCTTTGATTCACAAGGTTCCAAATATTCTACATGGCGTGCAAAGGTAGGGCCTTACACCGCCCCAGAATATATTAACATGAGCTTGATCTAATTGAACCCTTTCCTGCGACTGAACCAATATGCTTGCCAACCCAACTGTCAAGCAAAATCTTTTTGATATATGATTAATGAGACAATTCACTGTCACTGCTGCCATTGTCAGCCTATTTGGTCAAGTCTAAAATCGCAAGTTAGGCATTATACATGCTAAAATAGTAGTAGCATTTAAGGCTTATAATTGATTGATGTTTAAAATTAGAGCCATCAGTCGCACAAACGAGGCCACGTGTCTTTTTATCCGTTGACCTCATTCATCTTCTTATAATATAAAAGTTTACACTTAGTGACATTTGAATGTAATGCAAGTTTAGACTCTCAAGCTATAACTTTGACATATCATTGTTTTATTTGTTACTTCCTAAAGCTGACCCCTTTTTTTACAATGGAGGCTCACATATAAAACTCTCCCACACTCATATATTTACTTTCCCAATTGATTTGATCGTTATAGTGCGCGTGGCCAACTCTACCCCCACCGGAGAAAGCCACATGTTGCTAACAATTTGTCCAAGTGCGAAGGAACAAGAATTAGGTGGACATGAGAGACATTAGGAACTGTTAGCCATATATTTTTTGGGGTCAACAGATTGGCACTGTATATGGAAAATCACACTATATGTAATGACCCAACCTCACACTGAAGACGTTATCATATCATACGTACTGTCTACTTCAGGAGGGCCTAGGCCCATCTTACCCCTCACGGCTTTCTGACACGTCCCCCAGGATTCAAATCCAAGATCTCCATCATATAAGAGACTTAAGTTGAATCATGGTACAAATTGAGTAAGTTAAGTCTCCCATATGATCGAGGTATTGGGTTTGAATCATAGGGGATGCGTGAGAAAGTCACGATGGGTAAGAAGGGCCTAGGCCATCCCAAAGTGGAGAGTACTTATGATATGATAACGGCTCCGACGCGAGGTCGGGTCATTACACTATAACCACGAATATTCATGTGGTGGAAGCCATCGAAAGTGAGTTATACCACAGCCAATTCTTAAAGAAAAGGTTCTGGTACTTGAAGAAAGAACGACTAAAAATGTTGAAGAGGCATCTTTTAAAGCTTGTTTTTAACATAAAAGCTATCGTTACACCATGAGTTCTAGTCATTACGGTTCCTAATGTAGAAATCGATAAGATGAGACTTCTGAAAAAGAAATCATCCATATAATTTCAATACTTGTCGTCCCCACCACCACCATCGACGAAGTGACACCACCGCACGCCTAGAAAATGAGATGAGGGTAATGGATGTAAACACGAGGAACATGGCCCAGTAGAATGCCACCACGCAACAATTACTCATGCAAATGCATGGACAAGCTAGGTACCAATGCTCCAGCAAAAGGTATTTCAGAAGGAAGAATAGGAGAATAACATGGAGGCTTACCCCCATAGACATAGAAGGGAACCTAGCCCAATCGAAAGGAAGGTGAATATGGTTATGTCTACAAATTGTACCTCTAGTTGACCGATAATAACTTACCACAAGGGGCGAAAAACTTCCCTCCAGAACGGGAGCCTCAGAGGTCCCACCAGTGTCTTTGATAGAACTAGACCATCAAGGCTTAGGAATAAGCTCCAATAATCACTCCCCATGCAGAGGCAACAAGAACACAAGTATGGCCATGAACCTCAGGAGGCCATTCCGCCTAAGAATAGGCGAGAAAAAAGAAACGCTGCAAACTTGAATAATCAAGTCGGAACTTCGTAACTGCCTCGCTACCAAGCAAAAGATGAGAATTCTGATAGTCCACGCAGATCCTTTAAGTTGGATGACGATGATAAAAGTTTCCCATTCTCGCAAGAGCTGAGGAACGTCCATGTTCCTAACCAATTTGTGCCGTAAAAAATATCCAAATATGAAGGAAATGGTGATCTGGCGAAACACTTTAAAAATTATAAGACACACATGTCTCTTAGAGGAGCTTCGCTGGCATTGAAATGCAAAGCTTCCCACCTTACACTTACCGGGGGTGCAAAATTTTGGTATAGCCACATACCGACTGATAGTATTAGAAGTTCTTCGGATCTCAGAAATGCCTTCTTGAACCAATTTTTGTCAAGAAAAGAAAGAGAGGTCCCCATCAAAAGGTTGCAAGATATGAGACAACAAGTGGGCAAAACATGGAGGAATTATATAACTTAATTTACGGATGAAATGACGAATTGTAACCAGTTCGCTGATAGGGAAGCCCTTTCAGCTTTGAGAGGTGGCCTTAACATGAACACCTTCTTTTGGAGAGATGTACGAAATAAGAATCCTACATCTTACATTGCCTTGGTGGAAATGATGAGGAAAGAAATTGTCAATGTGATTGACCATCGCAACCAAACCTCGTCGGGGCTTCCACAGCCTCAAAGGCAGAGGCGAGGTCTGCTTCGCATTTGGTAAACTAGCAATGAACCCGGGCAGGATACACATTTGCCCCACTTTAAGCCAAATATTAGCCATCGCCACCTAAACGCAATACCATTTTTGGCATATGAAGATGTTGGACCTGATGCGCAAATCGAACCAACCAAGTGGCAGAGATAGAGAAATGAGCAATGAGCCTATAAATAGGCCATACTACACTTACCATCGAACCTATAGTCATGGTACAGATGACTGTATGTCCAGGCCGTATCACATGGAGCCAACAGACTCATATACTCAGAAGAAGAATACACGTCATGCCCAACGAAATGCACCTCATCCAGGCATGATCAAGAGCCTACGCGTGATGAGACAAGGTGACATCGTAGGGATGAATCGCCTAAGTAGAGGCATAAGAAGGATAAAAATAGGTCTAGAGGTGGCCCAAGACAAAGAAGAGAGTCCCTTGCAGCAATAATTGGGGACACACATGTTGGAGGAGAGTCAAGAAACACACAAAGAAATTGTACTAGAGAGGCTAAAAATCCTCCCATGACAAGCTACTTGGTCAAAGCACCCTTCCCCCGTGGCACCGGTAGCACACTACCAATAATGTTCACGTAGGAAGACGCCATGGTGCACATTATCCTCATTGTGATGCCTTGGTGACAAGGACCATTGTGATAAGGAATGGTTTGGAGCGCGTGTTTGTGGATAACGAGAACTCTATCAACATCTTGCTTGGAGGCACTTATGATAAAATATTGATAGATTATGAGCTCACCTCCAAGACAGCCCCCTATATGGTTTCACCGACGACAACATCATCCATAGGGAAAGAATCACATTAGCAATGGAGATGAGAACACCCCCTTGATAGTTCATCAATTCATATAATTCCTTGTTGTGGACCATAGTATGCTGAGGTGACTTGCATTGAAAGAACTTTGGGCAGTCAAATCTATCCACCACCTATACATGAAATTTCCCACCTATGAAGACATCGCCACTGTCTGAGGTAATCAAATGGCTTCGAGAGAATGCTAACTCAACTCCTTACGAAAATCTGAACCCCGTAGCACAAATATGGTTCTGATAGACATCGAAATACTTGATGCACTTGTAGAATGTCCGACCCCTGAACAAGGAGGAGATGTAGAGATGGTAGATGTCCTTGCAGAAGATGCTATCCCTAGATGTCCTTGCAGAAGATGCTATCCCTGAATAAGAGATTCTGAATGCAGGTTCAGATCCTAGAATCATGGAATCAAATTCTTAAGCAACCCCCAGTTGAGGAGTTATAGTTTTCTCCCGTAAACCTGCAAGATCTCACGAAATGCTCTAGGTGGGAAATGAGTTGAACTCGAAGGACAAGCAGAAACTTAAAAGCTTCATACTTAAGAATCTGGACGTATTTGCATGAAGATATAGTGGGCATCGACCCCAAGGTTACCTGCCACCATCTTAATGTCTACTCAAAATTTACCTCTCACAGGCAAAGAAGAAGGGACTTGAACCCTAAAAGATACTAAGCTTTGAAGGATGAGGCATAAAGGTACTAAGCTTTGAAGGATGAGGCGCAAAGGTTACTATCCATTGGGTTCATCAGAGAAGCTATCTATCCGAGGTAGATATCTAATCCAGGTCTAGTGAAAAAGCATAATGGAAAGTGAAGAGTCACCATAGATTTCTCCAACCTCAATCAAGCATGCCCCAAAGATAGTTTCTTGCTCCTAAGGATTAACCAACTCATGGATTCTACAGTAAGGTATGAGGTATTGAGTTTTATGGATGCATATTTAGGATATAATCAAATTTTCATGCACCCATCAGATAAGGAAAATACTTCCTCATGACAGATAGGGGACGCTATTGCTATAAAGTCATGCATTTTGCTCTGAAGAATGCTGGGGCTACCTATTAAAGGCTCATTAATAGGATGTTTGCTAACCTCATTGGTAAAACAATGAAGGTGTATGTGGATGACATGTTGGTAAAAATCCTCAAAGCTGCAAACCACATCGAATACATGGAGACTACTTTAAGGTTTTAAGGAAGTATATGATAAGGCTGAACCTGCTAAAATTTACTTTTAGACTAGCCTCTGGAAAATTTTTGGGTTATATGGTCAATCAACGAGGCATAAAGGCGAACTAAGAGAAAATAAAGGCCTTGATGACATGACGTACCCCTACAAGCCCAAAGAAGTGCAAAGCCTAACGAGCCGTCTTGTAGCGTTGAACCGATTCATCTCCAAGACAACCGATAGATGCCTCCCATTCTTCAAGATTCTCAAAGAAGGAAAGAAGTTCCAATGGAGTGGGGAGTGCGAAGTGGCATTTCAAGAGCTGAAGAAGCACTCGGAACAAGCCCCCTCTTCTCAAAGCCTAAGGAAGGAGAAGTACTATTGCTATATCTAGTCGTGTCTCCAGAAGTCGTAAGTTCAATGCTCGTAAGGGAAGAAGGTGGCGAACAACTATCTATTTATTACGAACCAATGCCCTCTTATCAGCAGAATCACGATACACAGACAGGGAGAAGGTTGCTATTTCCCTAATAAGCGCCCCCAAAAAATTGTGGCCCTATTTCCAAGCCCCACAGTATACAGGTATTGACTAACTTTCCATTTAAACAAGTCCTTCAGAAACCTAATGCCTCGAGAAGGCTAATGAAGTGGGCTGTAGAGCTAAGCGAGTTTGATATTTCGTACAAGCCAAGACCTCCGTGAAGGGGCTGTTGTTAGCAGATTTCATAGCAGAATTCACCGAGGTCTTGCATATCGACATGACAATAGAACCAGTAGACCCCCGACTTGGAGTCTATTTGTCAATGGATCTTTTGGTGAGACAAGTTCAGGAGCGGGAGTAGTGCTTGTAAGCCCATAATGACACAAGCTCAACTGTACAATAAGGTTTGGCTTCAAGACTTCCCATGCCCCCATCAGCCGCTACCTTAAGTTATTAGCCTCAGCAGTCAGCTCGTCAATTAAAGTCTTTAATCTCATTTTTCTTTATGGCAGCCTCCAAGGCCGACGAAACGATTCGCTACAAGTTATTTGAATTCTCCACCCGCTTTGTCAAAGTGTTCTCTTCAACTTTATAGAGGTGGACTTCTTTCTTCAATTTATTATTTTTCTTGGAAAGTACCTCCATCTCGACTCTACTTCAGCTTGCTTAACTTTGGAGGCTTCAATGGCTTCATC
The DNA here is from genome assembly GCA_903798345.1 of Fraxinus anomala. Lineage (NCBI taxonomy): Eukaryota > Viridiplantae > Streptophyta > Magnoliopsida > Lamiales > Oleaceae > Fraxinus > Fraxinus anomala. The sequence continues at coordinate 20,210 of CAIGRN010157427.1, forward strand.
GGCAGATGACGCCTCAGACATTTTGTCAGGACCAACTCCTCTTTTAGGTCTTTTCCCCAGAAGTCTCAACTTTCTCATTTCCTTTGTCCTCCTTCTTCTCTGGGGGAGGAGGTGGGTTCGTCTTGGATAGACGAGACATCTCATCCATTTGATATTTGTAGGTAAAGAAGCCAGTTCTCGGTAGTTTTTTATTTTTCACCTCTCCCATGCGCGTCATGAAAAACATATCAGGTTTGATGTATTCTTTCTTCTCAAGTTGCTCTGCAAGCAAAAAAGGCAAATTGTTAGCAGTATAAAAAATTTGGGTAAAATCAACCAAAAAGATAACAAGGTATGTGCTTGCCATTGGTCACCATCAGAAAGTATGTTACAAACAGGGCTCGTTTGCCAAGCACGTTTATGAAATACCTCCTCTCTGAAGGCAATTCGTAAATGGCTCGAATAATGGCCCACTTTGAAGGTTCGAGCTCGAAACGATTAACTGCAGCTACAAAACAAACATGTTAGCATTGCGACCAAGTATAAAACAGCAATAAACAAAAAATCTAGATTGTTACACTCACTATACTCGTGATACTGGGTCGACACGGTTATTTATGGGACCACATTTCCCTCTACTGTTTGCTAGCGATCCCTAATCAGAATCAAAATGATTTTCAGTTCTTTATCGAGATCGAAATATCCCAGACGAAGGGTAAATGCGGACCATAGGGGTTCATATAGTACCAGCCTCTACAGTCATTTCCCACACTAAAGGCTCGAGACTGAAAAAGGGTTTGAAAAACATGATGGAGCATATTCTCACTGATGTTACCAAAAATTGTACCTGTTGATTTACAAGCTTAAGGATTGAGGAGGATCTCGAACAAAATCTCCAACACCTGAAACAAATGCATCGAAGTGTGCACTCGTCGCCCCTCCGATGCTTAAGTTAGCGAAAAGAGAAATATAAGCATAAAACTATAAATTGAATGTAAAAA
>CAIGRN010157429.1:0-18642 GCA_903798345.1 Fraxinus anomala
CCGTGCACTTGCGGCGATTTAAATCTAAAACATATTTTCGTAAACAGGACACAACAAATAGGCATTGTATACCAAGTATATAGTTGAGAGATATTTAGAGAGTTTCAAAATTGACCCTAGAAGTCTAAACTAATTAGGAAGATTGTCAAGGGCGATTTGAAGATGTCACATCAATTGCTTCTCACATCTATCCATGATGTTAGAATGCAACTTGTATGAAGATCTTGAAGTTGACCATAATCGGCTCGGACACCAAAGGTCCAATAAATATGGCCAAGGGTTGCGTTTCCTCCAATCGCCTCAGTGCCAAGAGTCTTACTTTTGCAGTAAGTTGTGTTGCCTTGGAGGACTTTGTCGACGAGGTGTTGGGCTGTGCTATTAACGCCTTAAAAATAATGATCGACAAGCGATGAAATGTCCTTTCGTCTCCTCAAAAGTACAAGTAGCAAAGGCGACGTGCCTCTTTTCAATGATCTCGAAAGTTCATATATAGCATTTTGTTTAGCTGACAGTCACGTGACCTGCCAAGTAGACATACTCTCTCTCTCTCTCTCTCTCTCTCTCATACACACAACTCAAATAAGAAATAAGCTTGGGCTTTTAATAATTACGAATGAAACAATAAATTGATTAGTTGAGTGTGACAAAAGTATTAACTAGCGTGAAATCTATGTTGGTTAGCATGGACTTATGTCTTCCAATATGGTGTCAAGATATCTTGGATGCATTATAACACATATTATCATGTACTCATATTTTACTTAATACTTTCAGAAACAAAAACTAGAGGTGTAAATTCCACCAGTCCAAGCCGGATTAGTGCCATGCCCAAGAGCCTTGTTGGGTACTTTCTGGATGGGCAATCCACCAACCCTCTAAACAGATAGTGTCTTACCTCTTCAGAGAACGCGCAGTTGAACAGCACTTGTAACGTCTATTCAGCCGACATAATTCTTACCTGTTGTCTCTTAGCACTTTCTTCATCTCTACTATTTTCCCTTTAGATATTTTGTTTACTTTATGATATAAAGACCAAAATCAAATTGCAATCAAACTTTATCAGCCCACGCGAGAAATGGCCCATATGCCTACTAATAATGAACATGCAAGTTGCCGAAATTTAACCTATTCTCCTCTCTTATGGTTAAAATCGAAAGGGACGGAATATGAAAAATTTTGAGGATCTAAGATCGCAAGTTGATAGCGTTGTTAGACGGATCAAAATACACGTATACAAAACTATGTTCTCTTTGTATCCGCATGTTTTGATTCATTTTGAGTCTATGACATTAGGTCGTTAGATCTAGTCGTTTGTACATCTTTTCATTTTGTTTGATCGAATATACCTGGCGTATTTGTTTGCTTACATGATCTTTGTCTGTCCAGGTATGCCCAATGTACTTGTATATGATTTTTCATCAATACAATTTACATTTTCCGAAAAAAAAATAATCGAAAGGGACCATGGACAAAATGACTTGTACAGAATTGTCCTTCTCTCGAATGAAACATTTTCATTAAAACCCATTTGCTTCCATTTATATTTTAAATAAAAGGGAAATTCAGTTAAAAATCATTGAAATAAGAAATACAATGACTTTGGTATTTTGTTTTAAACTTTTAGGAAGAAGAAAAATATCATTTCCCAACCTCTAGTGCACGATAAGTCTACGAGCCCAATATAAGTTTTAGGTCGAGCTTTTGTAAAGCGAACAGCAATCATTATAATTATTAATGAATGGGGTAAATTTTTCGATCACTGAAAATTTTAAGAGTAGAAAGTAGCATGTTTGAGAAATAGAAAAAAAAAAAAAAAAAATTGGCAAACACTAAGCGTACTTTAAAGCACTAAATGAGAAAAATAATAATTTCTACCTTTTTTTAGTAAATTTACTTAAAATTCTCTTAGCCCTTGTTTCGTATAGATTATAATTAGATTAAAAATTTCAAGTTAAAGTCAATAATTAATTTTAACCATGCATTCTTAAGTTTCACAACTTTCAACCACGAATTTTATATACTTTTATCAAAATTTATTAAAAATCAGATTTTAATTTACACAAAACAGGGGCTTAATGTTTTTAGCATTGTTTAGAAAGAGTAAAAAGTAGGTTAATGTATTTTCTTTAAACGTGAATCTAAGTCCTAATTCTTACGTTATCTTTGTAGGTGAACAAACAAACATTTTCGGGGTCTACAAATAAACAAATAATTTTTTTATGGGGATTGTTAATTTTGAGCAATGAAATATCAAAGTAAAGATTTCTACCCTAAAATCCTTTTTCCGACAAAAAAGAAGAAAAAAAATACTTTGGTGTAATTACACTCGCATAAAGTATTTGTAAAATTTATTATTTATATACTAGTTTTGGCATATGGTAACAAATAACAAATTTTATTAGAAAGAAGTAGAACGCAGTTACAAAATAAACGAAAAATTAAGTTTTGCACGTCATATTTCGAAAGTTATGATTTTTACCAATTACTAGTAATAATTAACAAATAACATATTTTCCCTAATTAATCTAGGTTAACAAATATTTCCCTTTTTTTTAATGTCTTATCAAGTGGTTAGGGGTGTCTAGTCAGTCGGATGAGCTTTGGCCATCTGATTTGAGGGCTACGGTATAAATTCAAAGGGACCACTTAATCTGATGGACGGATAGGATTCCGAAATGAACAAGATACGATTGATGATAGAGTCGAATTAATAGATAATATATTGAGGTTACAAATTATGCACATAATTTTAGAGATGGCAAAAGAATTGAGTAGTCCGTCGACTCATCGGTTCGACTTGTTGAAACTCGACTCATGGACTGTTTGGACTCGTTTCGAGACGACCCTGATGCTAGCTTGTTAAGCTCGCGAGCGGCTTGTGGACACACCCACAAGCCTTAAGGGCTCATAAAAAAAAGTGATCAAACATCATTTAATAACTTTTAAGAAAAACACTTGAGCTCATGGGCCTCATGCTCTTAGCCCTTGAGCAAGAGCCGAGCACGAGTTTACGGGTACATGGGCCGATAACTGAGAAACAATGTCCCCCTGTAAAGCCCTTGTGAGCAATTCCCTATACATGGGGAATTACTCATTTGCTTCACAATATTTATTATGACTGAAATCAGTAAAACATACAAATTTAGTTTTCTTTTTTTATTAATAATGTTCAATACTATTTGTCCATATTATCAAAAAAATTTACTCTAATCTCTTTTGCAATTTTTTTTCATAAGATAAATTGCGGGGTTTAAGGGGTTGTTCTTCTTTAATTGGCAATCGGTCTTGCTATCGGGTTTCAAGCTTACTAGTCTTCTTAACCTTTTTGTTCGAATCATGGATGTCAAAAAATCAAAAGAAAAGAAAAAAAAGAACTTTAATGTTTGATTCACTTAAATTTTTAACATTTTTATCTGTTTAGCCCTGTTTGAGCATTAAAATGATTTTTTTTTTTTTAGGAAAATGAGTTTTTAAATAATAATTTTTTGAAGAATGCGCAATTAAAAAGTAAGAAAAATTTTGGGTATACATAATATTTTATTATGATAATGTAGGATTAAAAATAAGTAGGAGAAAAACAAATATTTTAATGGTTGTCAAACATGGGCAATATCCTTTGTCGAATTTTGGTATAATATGTTCAATTTTTAGCCGTGGCTTGATTTTCATAGACAAAACACTCAATAAAAACGAAAATGCGGGTCAAACTTAATTAATTATTACTATAAATAATTGTGCATTATCATATTATACATGCAAGTGGAAACACAAAGTGAAAGCTTTGCGTGAAATACAAGAAACTGAACAAAAATAACTCATTCCTTTCCTTATGATCAAATATGAAACGTATGGTTGCATTATAAATTAGTTAAAGACATTGATATTATCCACGAGTTCTATCTCTTCTATGGAGAATACATAATTTAAACGTTTGGTAATCTAAACTAAAAATAGATATGATAATCAGTAAATTTTAGAAAAAATTGCAACAGAGTTCATATCTATTCGCGTTGATCGGGAGTGACAAATAAAATTTACGCGAATGTTTGGTATCTAAAATTGGAAAAAAATTATGAAAATTATAATGAATAACATTTTTGTTTTTGTTTTGTTTTATTTTTAATACTATGCAATGCACGTTTCTAAACAAAATGTTCTAAATTAGATTCATATGATTCGACAATATTTTTACCAAATAATGTCTTCAAAATTTGGAATAAAAAAGGTAGAGAAATCGACGTGAAGAGGAGTCGTTACATCAATATGTTAGAATTTGAGCGTGACTCAAATTTCTTGTTGAAATAATTGAAAAATTCTAATTGAAGTGCACGTCAAGAAGAATTCAATTTAGAATACTATTGGAATCCCATGTCAAGTTGAAATTCTATTTTGGAAGTTCATTGTGAGTTGAAATTTGTTTTGAACTCGATTTTTTGATATCCTACTTCATCAACAACTCTATTAGAAAGGTTTGGACATCCCCTACATATTCCCTATAAATATTAGACTCTTTTATACAATTTCATAAGTGAAGTAAGAAAATAGATTACTAGCTTTTAGGATCATTGTAATATTTCTCCATCTTCATTATTTGTAGTGTAATAAGATCTCCTAATTCATCTGCCATATTTTCTTATATTCTTTTATTCTTTTGCTTGCGATCATATACTTCATATTTTACTATATAACTTCAACATCTCAATCCGATGGTTTCTTCGTAAGAAGTGGTATCAGAGCTTATGTTCAGCAGTTCCGCAAGAGCGCATGATTTGATTTGTTCGAGGTTTTTGTTCGTAATGGCTTCCATGAAGTATGACATTCCGCTTTTGGATCGGATCACTAGATTTTATCTATGGCAGATTAAGATGCGTAGAGTACTCGTATAGCTGGATTTGAAATTAATAAGATGCCCACAACTTTAATCGCGGAGGAGAAATTATGAAATGATAAGAATGCAGTTTCTCACATTCATCTTCATCTATCGAATACTATTCTTCAGGAAGTTTTGAAGGAGTGTTCAGCAGTTGCTTTATAGCTGAAGTTGGACCAATTGTGCATAACTAAAAGTTTGACAAGCAAGTTGCATTTCAAGTAGCGTTTATACTCTCATCAAATGGCAGAAAAATGATCATTGGAAGATCATCGGCTGTATTTAAAGAGATCGTCGCTGATTTGAAAACTTTGGAAATAAAGTATGATGAAGATTTGGCTTTGATCCTATTGTACTCGTTGCCCGCTTCGTTTTCTTCATTTAGAGACACGATCTTGTATAGTCGTGATACTCTCACTATGGAGGAGGTGTATGATACTTTGTTTTCAAAAGAGAAGATGAAACATCTGGTTTCAGAGGTCAGAAATGGAGAATGCTTTGTTGCTCATGGTGATTCTGGAAGGGGCAGATCGAAATTTAAGTTCAATAACTAGATTTGTAACTTTTGCAAGAAGAAGATGCACTTGAAGAAGGATTGCTACAAATTCCAAAATAAAGAAAATTTAACTGCAAGTCGATATGGAAAGCAATCAGAGACTTCAGGTGAAACAGACCTCGTAGAGAATATTGTAAGTGAGGGAGATGTCTCGATTATTTCTGACATCGAGTCTAAACCAGAGGAGGATTGGATTCTGGATTTAGCGTGTGTATTTCATATGTGTCTTAATAAGGTCTTGTTTACTACATATGAAACCGTTTACAAAGGTGTCGTGGTTATGGAAAACAACACACCTTGTCGGATTACTAGAATTGGTATGATCAGATTGAAACTATTGGATAGGGCAATTAGAATACTTGGCCAGGTTTGACATGTTCCAGATTTGAAGAAGAATCACATATCGTTGTCTATCCTTAATTCAAAGGGTTATGAGTTCTTTGGTGGAGATAGAGTTTTGACGGTTGGTGCCCAAGTTGTATTTGAGGGACATAAAATGTTTCAATTATACATCTTGTAAGGTTGTGCAGAATCTAGAAGAGTCAATCAGTACATGTGGACGTTTAGTTTGGTACAATTCCTTTAGGAACTTGTAAATTGTCGGATTTGAAGAATACCGATCAGCTGAGTTCAGAAAATATAGATAATGCCGCTTTGCCACCATCACCTGCGGTGCCATTGTATACAATTGCTAAGGACGGACCAAGTGGTAAAATGTATGTGGATGCTGATTTTGTTGAATATGCTTTCAGGGTAGTAGAATGTGTACAATATAGCAATAGCCATTCTTTAAAAGTATTTGAGTTTGATTCTGTTTTGGAGTGTGTTACAGCCTAGTTTGGTGAATTTTAAAATCATTATGATTTGTTGGGAATTTAAGGTAATTCTGCAGAGTAGTGCTTGGATTCATTGGAAGAGGTGGAATATTTTGTATTTGGTTGGAGAAATCAGTTTTAGTTATTGTTGAAGAGTCAGTTGATTCCTTACAGACAGATTTTCTTTTCCAAGTGGAGAATATTTTAGAGCTTTGTTCGTTGCATTGGGATTCGTTTCAAGGTGGGGATTGTTAGAATTTAAGTGTGACCTGAATTCCTTGTTTAAGTAATTGAATTTTTTTAAATTGAAGTGCACGTCGAGAAGAATTCAATTTAGAATACTATTGGAGTCCTATGTCAAGTTGAAGTTCTATTTTGGAAGTTCATTGGGAGTTGAAATTTGTTTTGGACTCGATTTTTTTGATATCCTACTTCATCAAGAATTCTACTATGAGGGTTTGGACATCCCCTACATATTCCCTATAAATATTAGGTTCTTCTATACAATTTCATAAGTGAAGTGAGAAAATAGATCACTAGTTTTTAGGATCATTGTAATATTTCTCCTTCTTCACTATTTGTAATGCAATAAGATCTCCTAATTCATCTGTTATATTTTCTTGTATTCTTTTATTCTTTTGCTTACGATTATATACTTCATATTTTACCCTATAACTTCAATATCTCAATCCGATAGTTTGTTTCGTAACACAATCTGCCATAAATCCTTCTACGTTAGTACTCTCACATGGTACAAGTTGCAATATACAACCAAACACCTCAATGAGGAAAATCAAACTTTTTTCCAAGATTTACATCTTCTAAAAACCCAAATCAACGATAATGATGATTAGGTTTCTTTAATCAGCCAAACAGTGGTAGAAAAAAAAACCCAAAAAAAAGCACTTTCAAGAATCTCCAGTAGAATTTTCTTGAAAGAAAAACTCAACTTTCTCTTTCTAATCGCTTTCTAAGCATGGATGTCAGAGACCGGAAAACATATTCGTCACAAGGAATGGTGAGTCCCATGTCATGATCAAACCCAAATTCTTCTTCTGCAGTTTGAAGAAGGTTCTGGAATTCAGGTCTTCTCAAGAATGAAATTGGAACAATATATCTGCTTCTATTTTCCCCTACATACACTACAAAATGACCTTTTGGCACATCTACAGGAAGCCATTCTTCATCATATCCTTGCACTTTCTTCCCCAAGCTTGAACACCTATTTAATATCTGCTTTAAAACTGCACTTTGTGATAGCTTGTTCGATTTCTTAATGGCCATTTTCGTAATATTTAAAATTCTGGTCGATGAAGCTGAAGCAGTTAGTTTTGAAGTAAAAGAAAAGAAAAGCAAGGACTCGAGTAGAAAAGATGATGTGTAGGATGGATGCTTGCAAGTTACTACGACTCCTCGAGTCGTTGAACTTAAAATAGCTACTTTTAAGTAACCAAAAAAGCAAAGACACGACTCGACTAGAGTGGGAAATTAAGGATGTGGTAAGAAAGAAGGGATTGCAAGGGCGTATATAAAGTGGGGGAGAGAATAGGGATACAAACAGTGGCATGTGGGGTTGTGGGGGCAATGGAGAGCCATAAGATATTGGGGATTGTGTTTTAGTTCGAAACATGTTGGCAGCCAAAGCCATTGGGTTTATTATTTGTTGTTGCCTTTCTTTAGGACAATATGGGGTGGTTCAAGAAATTTTTTCTGTTCTCTCCCAATATTTGGTCTTTTTTTCAAGTTAGGAACCTTCTTCACTATTTACGAGGTTCTTGGAATCTATCGCGTCTAATATTCCATAGCATAGAAAAATATTATATTATCTAATCGGGTCTTATACTATCTATCTAATATGCGCTTCTTAGATTTGTTTTATTTTATTGTTGGGCAAAAATATCCATTGATCAATCTTTTTTTTTTATTTGTTATGATGACTTTATTATCTTGTTTGTGTTGTTGTTTTTGGCTAAAAAAAAATTCGTTTCAAGTACTTGCAATTAATCTTTTATTTTAATTCGTTAGCTTGGCAACATAAATTATAACATGAAACTTTGATTATTTCTGTCTAAATCCTATTTATTATGTTATATTGATATTCATATAATTTTTCCATTTTGCCGAATATTAGATGGAATAACTTGATTGTAATCGAAGTATAAATTCCGGATTCAATTGGGACTAGTTGAAATTCAACAAGTGATTTTAATAAATTTAGTGAAGTTTCAATATATTTACGATTTAGATTAAATTCTCACAAAACACGCCATAAAGCACATGAAATGTGGTCCTCTCACCACCGAGAGGAAAATTCGTAACTCATAATCGATAAATAAATTTGAAGGTTCGAAGAGAAAACACTTAACTCAACACCATTTAAATTGGACCATTGGAAACTATTGTAGGATTTTAAACCAATAACACATATTCAAAGGGCCAACGCAAAATCCTAATTTAGTAGACAAATCAGAATAGAACTAGAATACGGCAAAAATGATAAAAAACACTCTTAATTGACTCAAAACAAAAGAACGTTAAAATTGACCCTTAAAAGATGAAATTTGACCCCGAAAAAATTGTAGAGAACTGGAAAACACTTCCTAATTGTACTTGCTTGCGTAAATCTAACATTTAGGGTAAAAATTATACGCATTTTCGTAAGCACTTCTTATTTCTCTTCTTTTCCAACTGATCTATGATTTCTCTTCTAGCCCCTGTTTGGTGGAGGATTAAAAATTGATTATTTAGTTTTAATTAATATTGATGAAATGTATGGTTAAAAAGTTGTATATCCTATAAAATATATAGTTAAAATTAGTTGTCGTCTTTAACTTAAATTAAAATTTGAATTTTAAGTTGAACCAAACACATGCCTAATTGTTGAGCAATGTATATGACAAATGTGCATACATTGTCCACCAAAAAAAAAGGGAACTATTAACCCCCTGGGACAATGGGACCCCAAAAATGAAGCGTTTTGGCCTATTCAATTTCCATTTGTCTCATTTCAATGTATCCACTTAGCAGACGCTATGCAATATCAATTAGAATTAGACATCATAATCTAAAAGATTTTAGCTAGAGTATATATGGCAAATAAGTCATCAACTTTAAGCTGTAGGTCCCACAATTTCTTAGTAAAAATAAAATCTATCGAAGTAGCTTATTTGTCTTTTAAACTCTGGTCCAACATGCGTGCTAACTTGGCACAATTTTGACCACAAACGACTTATTCTTAAGACATAATGATGTCGACCGTAACGAGTGAAAACAAATAAGAAGAAAAATGAAGATAAGAAGAGAAATGAGGAAGGATTGTAGTTTTATTTCATATTCCAATTTGTCATCTTACAATTGACAAACCTCTTTTTATAGGTTTTAAATAATAATGTAAAAGAAAATTACGATAAAAAAGGGAAATTAGGATTTTCTTTTAAAATGAGACAAATTCACTATTCTACCAAAAACAATAAAATGCAATAATGAAAATTCGATCTTTAATTGATTTGACTCCGTTTACGACAAGAATATACTTTCCAATTTGCATCATTTCTCCCCGGTTGGAAATAATTCGACTTCGGCGAGGTATAATCCAAATAGGCGTCCAAAAGCGTAGCATCTAGTTGGCGGAACTCATCTTCAAGTACCTCGTCAATAATATCTTGTAGAGAAAACATGGTAATAGGAGCTCGAGGTGATGGCCGAGGAGACTGTTCTGTAGAAATATTAGACGGCAATATCGGAGGCTCGAACGTGCCTCGATAAGGATATAAATCTGCTGTATTGAAAATATGATTAATAGTTAGGTGTGTCGACAACTCAAGTAGATAAGCATTAGCTCCAAGCCGTTTAATAATGAGGAAAGGACCTAGATATAGCACAAACTTCTTGGTAGCATGTTTAGGGAATTGTTCAGGTGCAAGTCGGACCATGACATAATCGCCCACATTAAATTCTATATGATTACGGTGGAAATCAGCTGATAGTTTATAATGATCATTGCTTACATAAATTTTATGTTTAATCTAATCATGCAAGTCACGAATATGATCAGCAAAAGCTTGTGTAGAGGCGGTGGGACGAAAAAATCAGTGACCAAAGAAAGTAGATCATGCGGTTGACATGGGGAAAAACCCTGAACGACTTTGAAGGGGCTATGACCGGTAGACCTATTAACAGAATTATTATAAGCAAACACAGCAGTGGATAACACGAGATCCCAATTTTTTGGTTTATCCCCAACCAAACAACGAAGTAGATTACCTAGACTACGGTTCACCACTTCAGTTTGACCATCGGTTTGGGGGTGAAATGCAGAAGAGAACTAAAGTGTCGTTCTAAATATTTTCCACAGTATCTTCCAGAAGTAACTAAAGAAATTAACATCAAGATCAAACATGATAGTGACCGGAAGCCCATGGAGATAGACAATCTCTTTGAAGAACAACTTAGCGATATGGGACGTATCAGAAGACTTGGAACACAGAATGAAGTGTGCCATCTTAGAGAACCTATCGACCACCACAAAAATGGAGTCATGACTTCTAGTAGTTTTGGGTAACCGAGAACGAAGTCCATACTAGTGTCACCCTAAGGAGTATGAGGAATACGAAGATGAGTATACCTCCAAATATTTTGACGTCGTGCCTTTTCCAAATTGACATGTACAATATTGAGAGACAATGCGAGCAACGTCTTTCTTAAGGGATGGCCAACAAAAATGATCATCAACTAAGACGATTGTTTTATCTCGACCAAAATGACCAGCGAGACCCTTGGTATGTAGTTCCCAGACTAGGTAGTCACGAAGTGAGGTACGGGGAATATATAACTTGGTACCTTTGAAAAGATAACCATTTTTAAGCAAGAAAGACATATGGTTGCGAGAAGGGCTGTCTAAAAGGTCCTAAAAGATGATACCAAAGTTAGACAACTAGGTATACTCCTGAAGAGATTCAACCCACTTAACATGTTATTCACTTAAATGACGCTGGGAGTTAAGGTATGAAAGAACCTGATGGTCTGAATATAGGACAAACTCGTGAGGTAATAAATAATACTGTAAGTGATGAAGACATTGGACAATGGCATAAAATTTCTTGTCATAGGCTGAATACTTCTGCTTAACCTGGTTTAATTTTTCGCTAAAGTCAGCAACACAAGCAACCACAAATCGCGAATAACAGAGATTTTAGCTGGATCAGCAAAAATACCCTGGTTGAAAATTATGAACCCTAAGAAGAGGACCGAGATTGGAGGAATGAACACTTTTTTAGGTTAGCATATAATCGTGCAGAATGAAGAATAAGGAAGACTTGTCTAAGGTGATCTAAGTGAGCCTCTTGAGATCGACTATAAATCAAAATTTCAACAAAATAGACTACAAGGAACTTCCCAATAAAAGGTCGCAAGACATGAGTCATGACCCGCATAAAAGTGCTAAGTGCATTAGACAACCCAAAAGGCATAACCAACTACTTGTATAAACCATCTTGAGTCTTAAATGCAGTTTTCCATTCATTCCCTAGTCTAATCCTTATTTGATGATAACCAGTCCGTAGATCAATTTTGGAGAACCACAAAGATCCCACCAACTCATCCAACATATCATCTAGTCTTGGAATAGGAAATCGGTACTTAACGGTGATTTTGTTGATGGCGCGACTATCAACACACATGCGTCATGAGCCATCCTTCTTAGGGGTGAGTAAAATTAGAGTTGCACTAGGGCTAAGGCTAGGGGAAAATAAAACCTTTATCGAGTAAATCATCAATTTGCCTATTGAGTTCAGCTCGCTCAGCATGGTTCATTCTATAATGGGGGCGATTTGGCAACAGGGAACTAGGTTCGACATCGATAGCATGTGGAATATCCTGTATAGGAGAAAGTTCATCAAGTAGTTCAATGGTCATAATATCATGAAACTCATCGGGTAAAGGATTTATCTCATGTGGAAAGTCAATGTGAGAATCAAGAAGGGGCTGAGAACAAGTTTTAGCAACCAAGGCAAACATAAGCCCATCGTCTTGACCTTTACGCTCAAAATATTTAAAAGACAGCAATTGAATACAACTGTCTATAACACCCTTAGGTATGGAGATTGGTGTTGTTTTTTTCAAGATAGCTGAGGGTTTGGCTGGTAAGAGACGAATAGTATTGCCGTTGTGGAGAAATTTATACGTGTTGTCACGTTAGAAATGCTTGATATCATGATCATAAAACCAAGGGTGACCTAAAAGGACGTGAGCAACGTCCATAGGTAAGACATCACAGTAAATGTCTTCCGATAAAAATGGACCTAACGTAAGGGGCACTAGACAGTGGTGAGTGATGGGTAAAGAGGTTTGGTCGACCCACGCTACTTTAAAAGGACGAGGGTGTGGTTCGGTTCTAAAGCCGAACTTGGCCACAGCGGACTTGGATACAACATTCATAGCATAGTTGTCAGACTCGAACTGAACACTGACCCAGACAATATAGTGGGTCAATGGGTTAGTGGTTCAACCGACGGGTTATTGCATAAAAATCTATTAAAAAATATAAAGTATAAAAAAAATTTTAGGGGCAAAATTAAAATTTTTAATTTATTTTTCACTAATTATTTAGGTTTATAAAATAAAGTAAAATGTTGGACCAAAATTTTTTAAAAGCATATTTTTATAAAATATATAAATAATTTATTAAATAGATATAAAGTTATTGCATATAAGTAATATTAAAACATTTTATATTCAAGTGGTGATGAACTCATTATTTTCCTTAGAGGTTCAAGGTTCAATTCCCATAGACCTAAAAAACTTGTAAGAGGATTTCAAAATTCAATCAAATCGGTCAATCGAGTTGGATAAATCGCTGGTTAACTCGATCAAAGCTCGATTTTGACCGCGTCAATATATTTTTATCAAATTAATCTGCCCGGCTCGGTCATAGGTCCGAGCCGGATTTTATAACTATGATTCATAGTGCTATCCCCGTCAATAATATCCTCCTTATAATACTCAAATTGGTCAGGATCCTCATCAAAATGGTCAATAGGGTCGACCGTGAAACACTTATTTTTTGGGGTAGAAAGTAGAGTTTCTTGAGCAAGGGCGAGGGCTCAATTGTGACACTGAGAGGCTATACGACCTCTAACATGATAGCTATGTCATACAATTTGAGACATAAGACCTCGAGAGGTGATGGGAAAAGCATGTTAACCCTTACAGATGTCGCGAGGACTAGGAGTGGAGGAAAATCCAATAATCGAGCGAGTCTGGGTCGAAATAGGGCCATTAGTAGGAGCGCTGGTCAGAAGGGGTCGAGAAAGACGAGGGTCAAGTAAGGTGGGAGGGCTACGTCACGAATAGGAAGAACGAGAGTATTGCTCATGTTCTAGTGCCTTGTAAAAAACATCTTCTAATGAGTCAAGATTGAGTACAAGGACTTGACGTCTGAGGTCAGGTCTCAGACGGTTAAAAAATTGAGTGATAGTGACATTCTTAGGTTCAGCAAGGTCGGAGCGATACAGAAACTCATTAAAATGGGTTCTGTAGTCTGACACAGTCGAGGAATTTTGCCTATGATTAAAAAGACGTTCTAAGAGTTGAGAACGATGATAAGAGGGGACATACTTCTCAGTGAGTTTTAATTTCATTTCGTTTCACAATGTAATAGCCTGTCCTAAACGGTCTAGGGATCGTGTCATTGTCTGCCAATACGTTTAGCAGATTTGAAAAGCTTTATTTTGGCAAAACGAATACGCGGTAGTCAGGCATCTGGTACCAATCAAAGTATTCTTCGATAGCATCGAACTAGTCAAGAAAATCTTTAGGGTCAAGGCGACCATCAAACTCAGGAGCGTCCTTAACTTTCCTATTGACATCATCAATGGTGTCCCTATGCTGGTCATAACGTGGAGGTGGAGGATTCGGACGAGGCGCATGAATGCCAACTGGGTTACGAAGGTCTGGATAGGGGAAGTGTTGTCTAGGACCAAAATTGTGTGGATTAGGTATTATGCCGTCGGGAGTGCGGAGAATTGGTTCATGGACATTTTGACTGATGATGGAGGAATCAGATAAATCATCTAAATGACATTTAGTCGGGTTTCGAGAAAATTGCCTAGTTTGTTCAGTAAGGTTTTGGATAAGACTTTTAAGCTCAACGAGATCGATTTCACTAATGACATATCAGATGGAAGATTTGTGACTTGTTGTGATAGGGCATCATGAGATTGGTTTTAGTTTCTAAGATTCACTGTGCTATGATTAGTTTAGAAATGTGTTATCAAGTGACGTCAATGACGAATGTTAAAAGTGGTGTAATAATACTTTTTTTGGAAAAAAAAAATAAAGTCGTAGCTAAAACTAAATCAACTTGAGTAAAACTAAACGCACTTAAATAGAAGTTCAGCGTCAAAAAGCATAAATAAATCCTTACCAATGACATAAGAGCTACTGGATTGAGGCGTCTAATGGAGATGGTGGCAGCGTCATTCACGCCTTGGGAACCTCACGAAAATCGCCACCACCTTATAGCACCGCCACACCACCACCATAGCCACCACCAACTGCACACAACCAACAAAACTCACTCTAAATTTTCCCCATATCGCAACCAACAAAAATCCGACACCAAATTGCAGCAAAAATTTTTCCAGATCCCCCATCATTCATCGCTGCGGTGGCGTTTACGCCATGGGCAGCTGGAATCGCAACAGTAGCGCCGCTCACGCCACACAGCAAGGGCTATTTGCGCTGTGGGCAGCTGCGATGTGTCTCGTAGAGGCAACATTTACGGTGATCTCCGGCGAAAGTAAAGTTGGGATAGAGAGAGGCAAGAGATGAGAGAAGACGAGGAGGAGGAGAGAAAACGATGATGGTGATAAATGATTTGGGATTTTTAGGGTTTGGTTAATTATAATTTAGATATAGATAAATTAATATCTGATTTTTGTATAAATAAAGTTTATATCTGAAATTTAAAATTGAAACTTTAAAAATCTAGTTTTGTGTAATTTTCACTATGTGGGATTATAAAGGTTANGATTTTTAGGGTTTGGTTAATTATAATTTAGATATAGATAAATTAATATCTGATTTTTGTATAAATAAAGTTTATATCTGAAATTTAAAATTGAAACTTTAAAAATCTAGTTTTGTGTAATTTTCACTATGTGGGATTATAAAGGTTAAGAGTTTAGAATAAGTGAGTAGTGGGTGGGTGTTTGGAATTAGATTTTTGGGTATATTTGATTAATGAACTAGGGTATGAGTTTTGGGTCGGTATGTAGGGTTTTGGGTTAATACTGAAGAACAACAGCACAACGTAAAATTTTTTTTTTTTAACTAGAAAAGGCAACTACAGAACAATTGAACTTGCTGGCTGGTGAACAGTTATGACACTCTTCATTTCATATTTTTAAGCTGATGCAGACTACTAAATTAAAAAAAAAAAATGCTGCTGCTTCCAATAGAATTCTTGTATTTTCTACTGTTCTAAGATTGAGTATGACGGAGATGGTTATAGGATATGGATAGGTGATGGTGTATATATGAATTGGATGGGAAAGATTAGTGAATTTTCAGATTTGGGAAGAAGGATATTAGGTCCTGATACAAAATTGATGTCGATCGTAACGAGTGATAACAAATAAGAAGAAAAATGGAGATAAGAAGAGAAATGAGGGAGGATTGTAGTTTTATTTTATATTCCAATCTATCATCTTACAATCAACAAACCTCTTTTTATAGAGTTCTAAATAACAATGAACAGGAAAACTAGGATTTCCTTTTAAAAGGAGTCAAATTCACTATTCTACCAAAAACAATAAAAAATATAATGAAAATTCGATCTTTAATTGATTTGACTCCGTTTACGCCTAGAATATACTTTCCAATTTGCATCACATAAGCTCCCCCATACATGCTATAACAGAACTATACTAGCACAACCAAGCATGCGGTCAAGAATCTTATAATACATTTTCTCAATGAATTCATGGTCAGTCAAAAATACAAGTTGATAGGACTAAAATCAAGATTAAAATGGATTGGCTAGTTGAGCACAAGAATCTAACAACGAATAAACTAAATCTTTTCTCAATAATTTCGAGGCCAGTTGAGATGGAAACTAAGGCTGGGACCATGGAGTGGCCTGCTTTGAAGGCCATCCCAAGTTCTGTGAATGAAACTTGTTGATTAAAATTATAGACAAATGGCAAGGTGTCCCCACTGTTCTCACATAAAGGCAGTTAGTAGTATAGGTGTGTGGCAAAGCAAGTTTATGACTGCCTGTTGAGCACATGAAGCCCATGTTACCGTTGCCCCCATTAATCTCGTAAAGACAATGTATTCAAGAACTTATTGAGTTCCCGACACCACTCTGTAAAACTGTGTATAGCCTAATCATATTATAAATTTTTTCGAGGCAAATTTTATATTCAGAATAGAAGTCCACATGTATATGAATTTGCCTTAATATTTCTATATACAAAGGAGTTAAGGGAAGGGGGAGTGTTTTGAGTAAACCAAACATAACGGTGCGTGAAAGACCTCGTAGTCTCCTTTATTATAATGAGAAATTAGCATTGACATAAAGATAATATTATGTTAAATCTCATTGATATAAAAGTTTAAAATACTACATAGAGCCAAATATATATTATTAAGCTATTATTTTCAACACACTCGCTTACATGTAGCGTGATTTATTTATTTATTTTCTTTCAAAGCCTTATTTATGGACAATTCACTTAATTGGGTGGCGGTGCAACTTGAACTCAAGATCTTTGCCTATTGTGATACCATTTTGAATCGTTTGATTTCAAAATTTAAACTATAAAATAAGATTAAATTTATATTATTTAAATATCATCTTCAACATACTTCTATCATACACAAACAAATTTAGGAGATGTAGTTTTAAGGTCTTATTCATGCCCCCACCCCACCCCACCCCCAACACCATAGGATATTTCAAAGCATCTTTAAACATAAATGATATGTACATGCTAAGATATATATAAGTGAGAATATGAAATCATACGTTTTTTTAAATCTTTTATGGAATATCTTTCGAAAAATCTCACATGAATCAGATTAAGTTGTTCTACTAAGGTTGATTAAAGGATCAAGAACCTTGAAAATAGACAGCCATGAATGGGTGTTAGGTCGTTGAAAATGGCTTCCCACCAATTTGTGTGCACCATTCTCTTCAATTTAATTTAGCTGCACTTAAGTGCAAATTGGAGAGTATTCCTATAAAGTTAAAATTAACATGGTCCGATATGATTATAAATAATGTGATTTTGCCTAGATGGTCGAGGACTAATAACACGAGATGGTTTTAGTCTATGTACCTATAGAATCGAACAAAGAGATGAAAAAGAATTTATTTTAGCTGATCCAAAATTTAGTGGTTATATTATTCAAAAAATTAATATCACGAATACCGAGCTCAAGGTTGGCGTTCAAGCTCCCCTTGTTTTCTTGGTTGATGAACTTTCGCCTTGTTCATTTAAAAAGATAATATGGAATTTTTTGAAGTCCTTTAACGAAATTAGAAAGTGATACAACATGTATGTGCTAGTATGTAAATTGAGGAAATTGTTATACCTTTTTGCCTTGCACTATAGTTTACATGCAGCGAGAATAGTATGCATGGCATACGAGTAATTAAAGTAGTCACATGATTCGCGAGGAAGATGACGAGTAACTCAAATCAGTCTTATTGTGATATTAGACATAATATACATATTGGTATTATCAATTGAGAGAAAAAAAAAAATTTTATATCTTGTTATTAGCGTGAATTTAATAGTCTGATATAGCAATAGTCGGAATGGAAAACACTCCCAAAACCTTGAAAGATTGGTATCATGGACCCAATACAGCTCACCTTTGAAACACCAAATGAAAGGACTTGCGGACGTACCTAAACCATAGATGTATGTGTACATCACATGTACTGCACAAAGTGCATTAATAGGTATACTAATTAATGTCTTTGACACAACTTCATCATTTACTTGGAAATCCAATCAAAGGGTAACAGGGGTCCTAGCCAGGGTGGATGATTTGTTACACACGTCATAATAAACACCATAGATGTTCAATGTTGGACACCTAATCAAAGACTAGTCACAAAAAGAAAAAGTTCATTTTGCTTAGGGTGGATGATTTGTTACATAAGTCATAATAAGCACCATAAAGATGTTCAATGTTGGAGACCTAATAAAAAAAAAAAAAAAAATTCATTTTGCTTCTTGTGCATCAATCGGAAATCAATAAAAATTGAACATTACAGTGAAACTTGAAAACACTGACCCAATTCCGACCTTGTTATATGGAATTGTTTTGGTGTAACTCAATTTTAGGAATACACACACACATGTATTTTTTTTTTCTTTTTTTTATTT
>CAIGRN010157435.1:0-22176 GCA_903798345.1 Fraxinus anomala
TAATTTTTTTTTTTTTTTTGTCTAAATCTGATTTTAGATGAATTCTTGATAACCCTGAAGTGATAGGGATAGTGATAATTTTTTGCACGGTTGCTTCTTGGTTTAGGAAGAGACGATAGAAAATGAAGTTGTTTTCATATTCCATATCTATATGTAGATGTTATAGTTCTAAAGCTTCTTCTTTCAATCAAACAAAATGGGGTGGAAATGATACTCCTAAGAGGCCTAGAATCAAGTGGACTGATGAACAAAAGCGAGTTTTGGATGCTATTTCAAATGGGAAGTCTGTTTTTATTACTGGTTCGGCGGGGACAGGAAAAACTTTTGTACTTGAGCATGCTATAAAGAGACTTAAGAAAATTCATGGTCGTTCAAATGTTTATGTGACAGCGTCCACAGGGGTAGCAGCTCTTTCCCTTGGAGGGCAAACCCTTCATTCGTTTGCTGGAGTTGGCATTGGTGATGCAGATCGTGCAAGTTTAGTAGAAAGGGTTCTTTCTAATAAAAGGGCTCACTGGAGGTGGAAGAGGGTTAAGGCATTGGTTATTGATGAAGCAAGCATGATAGATAATGAATTGTTTGAAAGTCTTGAATCTATTGCCCGGTTTTTTCGAAATGAAGAAGGGGTGTGTGCGAACAAGATTTGGGGCGGAATACAGCTGGTTGTGAGCGGAGACTTTTTTCAGTTACCACCAGTACTCAAGAATAAGAAGAAGGGTGCTAAGAAATATGCTTTCGAGGCTGATTGTTGGAATGCAAGTTTCGACATGCAAATTGAGCTTACTAAAGCATTCAGACAATTAAAAGATGAGACACTCATCAGAATCCTCCTGGGAATAAGAAAAGGGGAGTGTGATCCTGGGGATTTAAAATTTTTGGAAGGATGTTGCTCTGGAGATGAGCCAGATCCTTCAGCTGTACGGCTATACCCTAGGACTGAAGATGTAAACAAGGTGAACAAAATGAAAATGGAGAGCTTAAAGGAGAATATTGTTGTTTATAGGGCTGTTGATTTGGGTGAGGATCCATGGAAAAGGCAGCTTAAGCATGGGATTGCACCTGATGAGCTAGAACTTTGTAAAGGTGCTAGGGTGATGCTGACTAAAAATAAAAATCCCAGGCTCAAACTTGTGAATGGTGCCACTGGTACAGTTAAGGATTTCATCGAGGTTTCTGATGAGCAACGTAGAAAATATAAAATGTGGGATGGTGATTATTTCAGTATTTTACCAGTTGTGGAATTCGACTGTGGCATAGAAATGAAGGTTGAGCCAGAAATATGGGCCGTCATGGATGGGGACAAAGTTGTTGCCACACGAAGGCAGATCCCTCTCATACTGTCATGGGCTCTAAGCATTCACAAGTGCCAGGGAATGACTCTTGACAAGCTCCATACAGATCTCAAGCGTGTTTTCGACTTTGGGATGGTCTATGTTGCACTTTCACGTGTAAGACTCTTGACAGGCCTTCATTTGTCAGGTTTGGATCCCTCAAAGATCAAGGCACATCCAAAAGTTTTGCAGTTCTATTCTAAATTTTCTGGTGAGCCGGATGGGCAAGGGGAGGATTCTATAGCTGACAAGGATTAATTTTTGTAGCGTAAATTTGCTCAATTTTTAGGATAAGATGCTTAGTCAGACCAATATCATAGTTCTTGAATCAAGTTTCATTATCAACAAGAGCATGGCATTTGACGTCATCTTGATTGGAACAGAATATTCATGTGAAGGTTTAATGGCTTTCCAGGCGACTTCCTCGAGTAGCTCTTGAATAACAGATTGCAACACTTTGCTTACGATGTTATGCATCTACGCAATATTTGATAATGATGAAGGAAGCTTCATCTTTTCTTGTGCTCAAGTAAATGCTGAAATTTAAATTGGAATAGAACTTGTAATCCTCTTCGCATTTGAACTATGAGCTACCCTTCTTATGAAACGTGTGTTGTTATTCACTGAAGCTAGATTTTGCATAGTTAAGCTTAGACAACTGCATGTTGGTCTCGACTCACTCTGCTATCCCGCACTCCATTTTCTCCCAATCTGGAACTCTTTTTAAATATTTTCATGCTGAAACAACTGAGAATCAGCTCTGCGTTGTGGCTATAGAATAGTTGTATATATGACCCGAAATGCCTTCTAGGTAGCGGTTAGGTCAAGAGGGATGTTACAATCTTTACATTGATGCCTAATTTCCATAGAAAGGTTAGCAGCATGGTTAAAGATAAAAGTCACTTGGCATCGATCCTCCTCCATGCATTCCAACCTCGTTTTTGCTGCTTTTGACAGAACTTGAACTCTTAGTTGCTATTTGCAGTGCAGAAGTGTCCCAAGTTGAACCATTAAGCCAGGTTCGCTTAGTATTGTAAATTGGCACATGCCTGATCGAAATATTGGAGTTATAACATCTGAATTTTTCCTCATCATGTAGTTGTGTTCAAATTGGGGTTTCAAATCAATCTACGTCTCATGATAAGAGATGCAACTATTCGAGTGAGATTCAATTGAGATCAACTCTTTGTTAAATATGCTAACATCAAACTGCCATCTAAATGTACTTGTGTTCGAATTGGAGTTTGAAATCTAGCTAACGTCTCAGGATAAGAGATACAGCTATTCAAATGAGATTCAATTGGGATCAACTCTTTGTTAAATATGCTAACATCAAACTGCCAAATTCAATTGAGATCAACTCTGTGTTAATGCTAACATCAAACTGACATCTAGATGTACTTGTGTTCGAATTGGGGTTTGAAATCAATCTACATCTCAGGATAAGAGATGCAGCTTTTCGAGTGAGATTCAATTGAGAATAACTCTTTGTTAAATATGCTAACATCAAACTGCCATCTAGATGTACTTGTGTTCGAATTGGGGTTTGAAATCAAGCTACATCTCAGGATAAAAGATGCAGCTATTCGAGTGAAATTCAACTGAGATTAACTCTTTGTTAAATATGCTAACATCAAACTGCCATCTAGGTGGATTTGTACATTACGAAGGGGAAAAAAAATCAGTTTCAAATAGTAGCCGGTGGCCAAAATTCACTGTCATGCATAGTGATATTTTCATACGCAAATTTAAAGGGAAAAATTATGAGTTCATATTGCTAAAAAAATCCAAAGATTAACACAAAGGTCTATATTAAGGGATACCAATAGTCGAGTGCGATGAACCACTTCTCAATTTAGAACGGTCCAACTTCAAGATGGTCTCAAACTTCTGGAGATATTTAAGGGCATTTACCTGCAAAGAGATACGGATCAGGTGTGAAATATATGTATCAAGTAAGAACTTCAACAGTCTAGGTCCTACCCTCCCTACTCCATGTTCTTACAAACGGGAGAAGCTCTATGCAAAACATGCGGCCAACGAATTCAACATGAAATGAAAGTTGTTATATCAAGTTTCGCGTTAATGATCTCAAAGTATAATGCTTTGTTTACATGTATAAAGCAATTCTGAAAATTAATGCGCTGAAGATGTATTATTGTAATACTCTGGATAGAATCAGTAATAGTTAATACATGGATGAATTTCATCTTGGACATTCAAGAAAATCTTGGTAAGAACCATTTATGTGAATGTGGATCGATTATAGTAATTTAAGTTAAGTAATTTTAAAGCTCGAAGATTTGAAAATACTGAACTATTCGAGCGTCATACATAATAATAAAATTAGCTTAGCGATAGTACCTTACTTCTCATTTATATCCATAATATAAACGAGGAAGTCGAAAAACACACATTTTTCATTCTCTGTATTTCAGGCCAATTTGTAAAATGCTCTTTCCGAGGAAAATTGTGTATTATCTTGAACATCTTACATGCTGAACTAAGCGCCACGATCTTCATAAAGAAACCCATCTAAGCATAGAACCACTCATACTGTCAGTGTTCAAGGTCCTAGAGACTGAACTTTAATGCTCCATCACCTTCACTAAGAAGCTCCTCCTCACAACAGATGGAAACCACCAAAACCACAAACCAAATAGATGTCCTGGTAGTCGAGTAAGAATATCTGTGCATATACCGGACTACAATATTCTGTCCAGACTTTTTTATTCCCCAAATTTGTACTTCGTAACCTTGACTCAAGTAGATATGCCTATAATCCTATATCAAGGAACATAAGCATTCTGGCTATTCTAAAATTTTTTGAAGTGAAATGTACTGTCCTAATTCATACATCTTGTTCCAGTCATTGTGCCCATGCTATGACGTACTCTAGCAAATGTCAATGCCATCAAGCTTTTATCAACATCAAGAGGAAAACGAGGGAGGGGTGGGAGAGGGATAGAGAGAGAGAAATTCCACACCTTCCAACGTCTTTTATGAACAGGATGATTGTTAATTTCATCCAACTTGAGAATTATTTCACTGAAAGTAGGTCTCTTGTAGGGTTTCTCGTTCCAACAATCCTCTATTAACCTGTTCAGATGTCATAACACCTGGTAAACAATCACATTCCCATTGGATATGGAAAGAAAATTGGAAGACTGTTTTAAGGATGCAGGAACTGAATAGGTAAATGAACAAAATGCAAGTGCATACAACCCAAATCTAATCACATGAACTTCTTGGCATTTGTAGTTATTCATTGTACATAAAAAGTTGCAAAATAAACCCTATTCTACAGTACAGGGCAGCAAGGGGAGGAATTAAATCTGGAATAGGCATCCAAAAGTTCTCTCTTAAACAAATACCCGGTCTTCAATATCTTGAGTTGATCAGAGAACACAACAAACATTCATATTGAAACCAAAACAAAATATCAGAAATATATTCTGACAAAAATCTAAAACATTAACTATATATTCTGTCTTCATAATAATAAACCGAGGAAAGCATACTGTGCCATGTTAACTTGAAGTTTTACAAGCATCCACAATCACTAGTGACAAGGTAAAGAAGCTAAACTGAGATTTGAGGTACTGGGGTTCTTAATAATATTAAAGCAAGAATACTTATCCAGTGCAGAAAACCGAAGGAAAATTTGTTTTACATGTTGAAATTTGGATGGTATTCACGCATAAGATTTGAATTTGAGTGGGTAAAAACTCACTACCTTCTTTTAGATGGCAATCAATCCCAATCCTAAATCTGTACTTTTAATACAGAACTTCTCTGTTCAGCGAATCTGATTGATAGGATCTATAAGTTATCCTAAGTACATAAGGTGAATCTTTCATGATAAGGAATATAACATGAAATGAATCTGCCTTATTTATCTCCAACCTAAGATTTGGAAATCGTTAATTATAAATCAAAATTCGAATCCAATCCTGAAATCACTACATTCCAGCAGCAAGTTGTTAGGGATAAACAAAGAGGGCGAATTACTTCGACACAGAAGGATAGAGAAATTTGATCAGTCAATAAATTGATTAATGTTCGACTTTTGGTAGCCGATGGGAGAGAATGAATCTAAATCGAGCAGAACATAAAAAATTACCTAGACTAACTAGAAAAATCTCAAGATAAGATGTAGAGACGAAAAGAGATGGTGTGTTCCATCACAAATTGATTGCACTTGAAAATGTAAAGAAAAGAAATGCAATCTCATTGTACCTTTACCAAGCAAATTAGTCATTAAGTGATTGAGAACAAAAGCTACCATTTGGTCAGATAATTCTAATCACGATGATATGAAAAACTAGGATGAAGACATGAATTCCAAAATTTGTCAAATAGTCCTTCATTTCTTTTCCTTCCCAGAAACCTTATCAAACAAACTTTTCCTTCAGGTCCTGCTTGGGAGTTTTGGAGTACCAGTTATGAACATTAATTAAAGTACTGGCTTTGAGTGTTTAGGAGCTGATCGATTTGAACAGTTTTAGTAACGATTTTTAAAATGGTCCAAATTATGCTTGGGAGTTTATTATTTACCGTTTCTAAAAGTTTTTTAAAAGAATAAAATCACATATATGATCCTTGGTGAAAATTTTCAATTTATAATTTCTTGCATGAAATTTTCATTCATAAGTAATATTTTACTTGTAAGTAATTTTTTGTATATATAAATTAATATTTGCTTAAAATTTTGACTATTATTTTTTACTTATGTTGAGAATTGGAGTTCTATCTTAAAAAGTCAACCTTTTTAAGAGGAGTAGCTCAAGATCTTTATTAATTAGTCTGTATCAACATCATTTATCGATGTGGGATATATATCTATTAACACGCCCCCGCAAGATGGTGGCTCCCCCTCAAACGGTAATCCATCTGTCAATCATCTTGTACCGCCATTATTGTCGTCGCCCTCCACCAAACGGGACCCTCCACCTGACCCCCATATTTTTTATGTCGGGAAGACTTTCGACACAAGGCACTTCAAACGCGGATGATTTTTTAGCCAGATCACAAGGCTAATTAGGGACCTCCATCACTCTTTCCCCTGCGTTCCTTCGGCTAAGTTTTTGGGCCCTGGGCTCTGATACCACTTGTTAAGATTTGGGTTCCAAATAACCAACATTCCGGGCTCAGTCTCTCCAAATCGACACCACCAAGTTGGANTAGGGGACCTCCACCACGCTTTCCGTTGCATTCCTCCGGCTAAGTTTTGGGCCCTGGGCTCTGATAACGCTTGTTAAAATTTAGGATTCCATCTTAAAAGGTCAACCTTGTTAAGAGGAGTAGCTCAAGATCTTTATTAATTGGTCTCTGTCGACATCTTTATTCGATGTGGGATATATATCACTTAACAACTTATAAGTAAATTTTACAATTATAAGTTAATTTTGTACTTTTAAATAATTTTTACACAAGTGAATTTTGTACTCACAAGTAACTTTTTTATATTTTATAAGTGAATTTTTATCCTATTAGTTGTATTTTTACTTTCTGAACAAATTTTTACACAAATGTAATTTTTTACTTGTAAGTAAAATTTTCAATTATGAAGTAATTTTTTGCTTATAAATAATTTTTTAGTTAAATGTATTTTTATTTATAAGTTAGCTTTGAACAAAATATTTTGGTTGAAAATAATTATCTTATAGGAAGTAAAATTAAAAGATAATATGATAACAGTCAAAACCCACCGATTTGGTGGGTTGAGAAAAAAGGTTAAAATTACATTACACCAATTTTGAATGTTTAAAACCACCCAAAACCAGTGCCCAAAAAATTTAGCAAGCACTAGTTTCCTACCCCTCATAAAAGGTACAATCCAAAACTGGGTCCTTAAGGTTGTCTAATAAATTTAAAAATTTAAACTTCATTTCCAAAGCACAGGATAGAGCTTCCACTTGAAATCATTGGAGCTCATACAAAATGTAAATCCATATCAGATGTATTGAAAACTGAATAAACTTCAGAGGCTTACTCTCGCAGTCCATGAGCATAAAGTTTCACTGGAGCTCTAAAAGGAGGGCGCTCATTTGCAACGTATGCTTTGGCAACCTCAATTTCTTGTCTTCCAGGAAATGGTTGACAACCTTCGATCATCTGTGGACCAAAATTGATAGGAAAAACAGTTGTCATGCCACAATTGTTCAGAAGGAGATCTTTATCACACATTGGTGAGTTCATGCATGGCAGGTACAAAACAACATCCAAAAACCTCTATCTAGTTTCTACCCAATAAAGATGGGGACAAGGAAACTGAGCCAATATATTTCAAAAAAGTTGGTATAATTAATAAAAACCAATCACTAGAGTCTGTATACCATATCTTTTTTCTATTTTCTCCTCACAAATCACCTTAACTCGTTAAACTAACCTTTCCCAGTTCTGTCCTATATGTGCCAATAAACTGTTATCCCCATAATTCTTTTTAACTTTTAGCAACTCTGATGTAATCACATTAGCTTGTTACACAACCAGTCCCAGTTCTCCGTCCTATATGTGCCAATAAACAGTTATCTTTCTCCTCAATAAAGAATTTCATAAAAAAATTTAGCAACTCTGATGCAATCAGTCTTTGATAAAATGGCAGAGTTAAATACGGAAATTCACGACAAGCTTTATGCATGACAGATAGATCGTACAAAAGTAAATGAAATACCATCCAAGTCATTCTTCAGTTTAAACGGATTTTCTCTAGGCATGTATCGATTCCCTCTATGGGCTAGATTCAAATCAACCTGATAGAATACAGGTGATGCTACTGTAGTTGCACGGATATTGTTATGCTGTATGCCTGAATTTCCCATGTTTTTTGCGCTAGAAAGCTAATATAGTCATCCACTCCGGTCCTACGCATTCTTCATATCCCTCTACCGAAATTTAAGTAGATCTTATGCAAAGAGAACAGCATACTATCTTAAAGAAGATCATAACAATAAACATATCCGGTACCATCATGACCCAAAATGCTCAATACGTGCTAATTTTCACGAGACAAGTATAATAGTTTGTCCTCACATCTTTTTTAATTTTGTCCAAAGTCGCAGGATCAGTTCAGCTAAAGCGTTTATTTGGATAGAGAGGGTCGCAAAAAATTATAAATCTGAAGGATAACATAAAAAGGCGATGAACATAATATGCAAGCAATGAGAAAACACGTGCACCTTAAGAAACAGAAATACATTGACCTGAAAGACCTAATTTTGTATGATAAAAAAGTAATAAAGAATAAACAAACATTGACCACCCAACCATTTTCTATAGTTTGACCAAACAACCGCTGGACGATTTCTACAAAAAATCAAGTGAAGTTATTTATTGACAAATAGGATAAAAAAAAAATGCAAAGAAGCATTTACCTCCTGTAATATCAATGCAAATGAAAAGACATCCACCTTTGTATCATACTCCTCGTTTTTAAAAACTTCTGGAGCCAAATAACGCCCTGGGTTGATATAAAAGGATCCATTTTAATAACAGTTCAATTTATTATGGTGCTTGATCACTTCAAAGAGATATATACCTGTATATTAAGTGCATATAAGAAATCTAAGCAGTTATCAGGAAATTAACAATCTCATCCTAGAAGCAATAACATTCAAATGGCTAAATTGAAATTAATTTTGCCATATGCATGGATAAAAAGAATTTTTCTGCAGGCAAGTCTTACAGTTGGGAGGAAAGTAAAGTCTGTACAGCATCAACAAAGTAATAAAGAAAAAAAATGTTAGCACTGCTAACTTAGGTAGATGCCCAATCTCCCAAATTCTATTTAAATTTAAACCACAGGACAAAATACATTGCTTCCTACAAATTAGATGCTTACAAGAAGTTTGTTGGCAAGTCTCAGGTCTATCTTCTTTAATTGATTTTGCAACTTTCATCAGCTTGCTCAGTCCAAAGTCTGCAACTTTTAGATGGCCAGAATCATCCAGGAGTATGTTCCTGTTTTCATTCTCATTATATTCAAATAAATTCTAGAGATTCTACACATGCTTCAGCATAAGAAAAAAAACGCATAATTGACCATGAATCAATCACATTCAATAAGAGGAAACATACGAAGGCTCGAGATCCCGATGAATTATTGCTTCAGGCTTATGCTCATGCAAGTAGTTCATTCCTCTGCAGTACATACAAAATATATAAATGAATATACAGAGAAAGGAAATGCATATACCATTTACAGTGTGAATCAAATAACTCCATCATGTTGTATTCAACGTGACATTCATGTTATCTCTCCATATATGTGTGTGTTAGATTTTCCTGCAGCATTTTAGCGAATTGCATTTCATACTTGCAGTGAGGAATCCTAGAGCATGACTCAGTTCAACATACAAATTTAAGTTAGATCAACCATTTGAAGTGAAAAAATGACAAATATTAATATACAATTAAATAAATAGCCTATGGGGTCTTTTCCATAAACTACTCAAGCTATTATGCATAGAATTTTCTGAAGTATAAAGAACTGGATGTCATAAAATAAGAGGCTATTGCTCTGAACAGAAAGTGACGGTATACAAATTCAAGCACCTGCTGAATACAATACATGATTAACACTTGCACTTGTCTATTATATTAGCCAGTGAACTAACCTAGCAATATCCAGAGCAAGCTTGATAGCCCTTGTCAGCTTTAAGGCACCCTTTTGTTTCAAGTATGCACAAAGATCTCCCTGACCATCAATTAAGAGTCTATATCAACAGTCATGAGTAGTCTAAGGAAATTAAGAATCAATTAAATCTTATTGACCACAAAGATATTCGCCGAACATTTAGCAGTTTCAAAAACTAAAGGTTCCTCTCTAGTAGTACATAAACAAACAAGATATCTATGACTTCTCCAAATGCAAACCATTATAAATCATCTGCACCGAAAGAAAAAAAGAAAAAATTGTTTCTAGTAGAAATAAAGAAAATCTAAGAAAAGTAACAGCGGACAATTGAAAAGTTAAGAATTCAAAATTAAACTGAAAAGTACCTTGGGTAGATATTCCGTGACTATCATCATCGGAGTACTTTGTGTTACAGCACCAAGAAACTGGACAACATTTGGGTGGCGTATCTGTTGAAATAAAGCTAGCTCATCCCTGAATGCCTTTCTGTGCAACCCACCAAAAGAACCCAGTCGAATCAGAAATCATCAGCAATTGTTTATACAATTAAGCCCCTGTTTGACCCCAATTCTTTAGAATTCATTTTTTTCCCAAATGCATTTTCAATCACACATTTTATGGGACCACAACTTTTATCAACTTTTCAACCACACGTTTCATTAATTTTTATTAAAATCTACTAAAAATTTGATTTTTAGCCAATCCAAACATGGGCTAAATGGGAAGATAAAAGATCAACATAAGCAAATTCATATATAGCATATGACCAACCCACACTTTGTCTTCATCTGTGAACAACTCTTCACCAAATTTCTTAACAGCAACTTGAATTCCACGCCATAATGCAATGCAAAATGTTCCCTACAATTTATACAACAAAGAAATCACGGAAGTGAGGGAAAAGTTATAGTTAACATCATAGTCCCACTTTGTCCCACATTCCTAGTAGTTCAAATGAATGCTAGAAAATGGTCAGAAAGTTTAAGAGTCCTCTATGGTATAACTGAAAATGTCTCCACTTTCTAAACACGCAAGCATACAACAACATAAGTTTGAGAAAAGAAATGCACTGCAAGATCTTAATATGCATTGATAACGTTCTTAGGAAAGGAACGCACAGTTTACAGAAGGTTTCGCGAAAAAAAATCAGCAAGCTTAATAACATAATTAACAATTTCAGATACAGAATGAATTTTACCGTAGTTATCTCCACACTGTTTGTAAAATCGAGCTCTCCCATATCAATTTCATATTCAGGACCTTCACGAGCATTCTGCACATGCATGTGAGCCACCTAAAAGAAAAGGAATAGGACACTAATGTTCACACTATGAGACAAAGCATATACTATAGCGAAGACAGTTGTTTCATTAATGAACCAAACAGCAAAACAAAAAAATCAACCAGCATTACACGCTTGACAAGACTTGTTACACTTACAGGAGGTCTTGCACCATGTGCCTCCAAAAGCTTGATAACATCATTATTTTTGTAATATATTGCATCTGCAAGAGGCTATTTAATCAAACTTTGTCAATAACATATCTACCAATAGCTTGGTGAGAACTTTGAGACCTTAAACAACACTACTAGAATTCCAAATACAGAAAACAAGCTAGACAAAAGTAAATTGCATTCATATGTGTCCATGGTGCATATTACACTTGCTACCACTTGGCTTCCCGAATCTATCTAACTACAGACAAGTCATTGAGTTAAACATGGACAGAAGTCGTTCTGCTGCATGATGTTTCAAGAGAAAAGGCAACATTGCCTACTGATAATCAAGACAACTTTAATTTACATCAAAAACAGGCAACAAAGAGAAATTTGTGCAAGCGTCACTTCGTCAGAACATTATAGAGCCTTTTGAATTCATTGTAATGAAAGTTGCCAAAAACTTTTGACCACATTAGCGTCGCAATAAGTGTTTCCAGAATTATATCATGTGGGCCAGATTTAAACATGGTAAAAGTTCTTTTTGTAAGGATAAGATTTTTCTAAACTTGCTGATGCCACAGGGCTATTTGAAATTCCATCCATGTCTAACATCAAAGTTAGCATCTTTCATGAATTACAAAAAATCCAAAACTTTCCATTACATCATGCCAAATTGTCAATTATGCCAAACTCGGTCTGATACAAAAAGAAAAGAGAAAAAAGGAGCAAATATAAAAAAATATCATGCTAAAATGTTCCTTTACAAGAAATGGAAATAAGACTTTCATGCATCACAGTTACCCAACCAGATTACATTGAAAAACCCCGTGGCTGATGAATGACCACTCTAAAAATTAATCCCTTAAAAGAAATAAAACAAAACTTGCATGCATCACAACTACCCAATAAGATTACACGGAAAACTTCATGGATGATGAACAATAATGAACCTCTTCAAATTCTAATTTTTCTATCTCAATAAATAAAAATTTTAGAAACTATACAGAATATTTCATTAAGTTTTCCTTCTGCTGCTATATCTTTCCCTTTACAAATAAAACACCGACTCAACCTCATTTAAATAAATAAAAAAACAGCTTCAAATTTCTCAACCACTAAATTAATATGAAAGATAAAATTCGACTTCACTTCTTAATAAACGATAGCATAAGTCAACTCATTACTCCCCATGGACCCATCCCCCACTTTCTATCTGTTAATCATTCGGGTTTTACCCTCGTAAAACAGTAGCTTCTAATATTAGAGCGAAAATGAGCGATAGAACTCGTCCAAATTATTATAAATCACTAAATTGTCATTAGCTAATTTGAAAAAGTTGAAGCTTTTATAAATTTTCTCCCAACTTCATCAATTGACAGTATAATAACGAATATTAACAATTCTTTTTTACCCATTAATTATAAAAGCAAGCATACCGTGCTTCCCCACCGGTCATTGACGTCGACTTCGGCGCCACGGCGGAGAAGCAAGTCGATAACATCAGAGCGGCCCTGACAAGCCGCCACGTGTAGGGCGGTGCGGCCATCAATATCCGTAAAATTCACGTCGGTGTTAGAGTCCAATAGCTCTTGAATCCCTTCCACATCGCCTTCATTTGCTAAGTACATCAACCGTACGCCCGAATCTATAACCTCTACATCCAGTACGCCGGAAACGTCATCATTTTCAGGGGCGCCGGAGGATTGCTTACCCAGTGTGAAACGTGAATGTGACTTTGACTCCATTCTGGGCAAATGGCAATCTATTAAAAAAAAAGTGCGCGAATAGAGAGAGGATATGTGGAATTTGGTTTAGTGAGAGAGATATAGGTAGGAATTCGGCCGCAACTTGCGTGTAGATCTTTTGAATGGATTATTATTACCTAATGTGTCATTGACAAATGACATTATACCTCTCTTTTTGGTTATACCTCTCTATTCCCTTTTTGGTATTAATTAATTTTGAGAATTACAATTTCATCTATTTTACAGGTTTTTTTTTTTTCGTCAATTGATGTTGATTTATGAATTTAAATTTTATCACAATTCAACTCGATCATTCCATCTCGACTGCAATTGAAATAATCCTCTAACTTTAATTTAATCATATTTTTATTTTAATTTAACTATTGAATTTTTAATTGTGATCAGAATTGCATAATTGATACTATATGATATTATTAAGCCCCTGTTTGACACCCATTTTGGGTATAAAAAAATTTTTGGAATAGTGATTGATGGAAGATTGTGTAGTTAAAAAGTAAGGAGAATTTTTGGATTTATATGTAATATTATTTTATTGATAGAATCTGTGGTTGAAATAAAAAATAAAAAAATAGAATGAAAAAAAAAATGGATTTCAAATGGCGGGCTAAATCAATAACTCACGGTAACAAAGCAAAACCGAATAAACTACAACAATTACTCCCTCTACTGTTACGCCTTATGATGTCGGCAAAATTTTATTATAATTTAGTCCACGAGTGTATTAAATAAATTTGAGAAACAAAATGTTTTCTTGCACCAAATTATGTACATTTGTGAGTAGTGCTCAAGTTTTTGTATTCTTTTCGTTGTCAATTTCATACTTCACCAATTCATTGATTCTGAGTTTTCGTGAATAGCAGTAGTGTACCTGTCTCCCCCATCGAAGCAACTGATGCAAATCAACTATAGAGTCTACCCTTCAAATTAAACCACAAGAAGATGCCGAAGCTACATTGATAAAGTTTTAACATATTGAATGCTAATTGCTTATTTCAAAACTAATAACTTCAATGTCGACCGACAATCTTAATCAAAACAAGAGCAAAGACTAAATAACTAGATATAGAAACATTGGCCAATTGAGCGTTGAGAAAATAATAATCTAATATGATTAAATATACATTTTATCCACACATTTCATAAGAAGCACGACTTATAATCACTTTTCAAACATGCACTTAATCTAGCTTTATTCTTAAAACACATTGCGATAAACAGTGTGATCAAGTAATCAGTTTCCCAATGCACGAATTAAAGAGGGGAAAAATAAGCTATATGTAAGATTATAAAATGTAACTGAAGGAGTTGAAAAGAGAAGGGAGAACACAGGAAGAATTAAAAAGCTAAATCGCAAATTTACTGCTAATCTAGCGTCCGAGAAACAGAAAAGTGCTCACTAACGATCTGAGACGCCACTCTTTGAAACGCTGCTGCAAGATTTTCAATACCAGAGATAGGGTTTCTTCCTACACCCAAGCATGATTTCCAGAAGCAATTCTTTTCAATCTATCTTCACTGATGAGAACAGGTAATGGACAAAGTAGAAAGATGTAAGGAAACCGATGGTACCAGTAGAAAGCATGATTGCAATTGCCATTATCAGTGAGTAGCCAAGATAAAGCATTGCTGAAACAGGACCGCTTAAACTTCGGAGGTCGAAAATCAGATAATTAACAGAGTACAAGAACACGAAGAAGGCAACTGAACCTGATGCATAGAATGCTTT
Organism: Fraxinus anomala; assembly: GCA_903798345.1. Lineage (NCBI taxonomy): Eukaryota > Viridiplantae > Streptophyta > Magnoliopsida > Lamiales > Oleaceae > Fraxinus > Fraxinus anomala. Next base: position 14,902 of record CAIGRN010157435.1, read on the forward strand.
CCACCACCACATCCAATCCTCAACACAAAGATGCATGTAAGTAAGGACAACAGAAACTTCAGCACAGACGATAACCAACAACGTGAAGACAACAAGCAGGAAACCAAAGACGTAATAGAACCTTCCAAGCCAGATGCTAGATAGAATGAAGAAAAGCTCAATAAAGAGGGTTCCAAATGGAAGAGTTCCAGCACCAAGAACAAGAAGCCATGATGGATATTTGTGTGGAGGAATCTCTCTAGGGATCTGGTTAGTACGGACAGGGTATTCAATAGGCTCAGCTCGGGTGCCTAAGAGTCCTCCCAAGAGGGTAAGTGGCACCGAAATGCAGAACCAGAGAGACAAGAGCACAAAATATAAAGATATGGGAATAGCACCAGTACTCTTGCTACCCCAAAGGATGAAATTCAACACAGTCAGAATAACAAAAACAATTCCAGGAAAGAAGCATGCTGTAGACCAAGAAATCGATCTCCAGCCTTCAGATGACCCTTTGATAGTCCTCCACATGCGCACACCAACATAACCAGCTGCAATTCCCAAGAAAAGATAAAGCAATATCATCCCTGTTAACAGCATACCTCGTGAAGCTGGTGACATGAATCCAAGAGCTGCAAAAATAATAGTCACAACTGCCATCCCAGTAATCTGAACTCCATTCGCAACCATCACACAAAGTAGCTTTGAATGATTTGGTTCTCTAAAGACGTCACCAACCACAAGTTTCCATCCAGAAAGCTCTTCATTCATCTGTGCCTGAGCTTCCTTGTCCAACTCCTCGTACCTCGCCAAATCCCTTCTCACAGTTCTCAAAAAGATGACAAAAACAATTCCAGCCAAGAAGAAAATCACCATCAATGAATTAAGAATTGAGAACCAGTGCACGCGTGCACCTTCCATCTTCAGATAAGCATCCCATCGAGATGGCCATCTAACATTGCTTTTCATAAACTCGACCTCATATGTAAATGATACTCTCTCTTGCTCCCTTATAATCTGAGAATTTTCAAGCTCCTGTGGACAGCTTACAGTTGTAATATTGTCATAGATGTGGAGTTTTGTCATCTTTTCTGGGTCATATTTTACACTGCAAGGGACAACCTCAAAACCTACAATCTCATAGCCGGAAGCCTTCTTCTTATCAGCTTCTGAAATGACACCCAAGCCTTCTTCCCCAGTTCCAATTATCTCCACGCCAGCCCCTTCATATTCGTGAATAAAAACCTTGAATTTGAGATGATTGATGATGTAATCATCATTACTGCCCGGTGGAGTGTATCCAACTGGAAACCCAGTCCACTGAATTTTAACTCCATTTTGGTTGGTAAATCTCATAACTGGTAGATTGTCCAATATCATGTTCACTTGATACAGATCATGAGTTCTCTGCTTCAAAAGCTTTACCTCATTCTCACTCAATGGAGGAGTAGTGCAGAGGTAAATGGACTCATTAACATTCATCCGGAAACGGTACGGGGAATTGTCAATCTGATCTCCCATGAGCAGTTCTCCAAGATTCTCAGCACTTTTTTTAATACCTCCTTGAGGCTTGCAGTAAGGAAGACTGTAATAGCTGAAAGGAAGCTCAGTTTCAATAGAGGTCAAGGAATTCACTTTAGCATATATTCCTTCCCCATTTGAGTATGTATGCATGTAGCTTCCAGGGAGATAAAACCCATTGCAGGTTTGCAATATCAGAGCCAAGAATAATAAAGCAGCCAAATATTTCCTTCTTGAAATGGAAGACAGCGCCATTCAGTGAATGGAAAGCAAAGCAAATCCAACCTGCTTAATCTAAGCTACAATTGATGATATACAAAAAATCAATCCTGCAAATAGAACATTAATCGTCAGTTTTTAAGGTACTACAATGAGTTCAAGATATGCATACTATAAACAATGGCATGATAAAGGGATTAATTAATTAGTGGGAGGTAGTCTTCATTTAACCCCCAAAATAGTGATTGTTTTTCCAACTCAAACTCTAGATCCATCTACCATATGCAATCTACTCACCGGTGGATGCTAGTTAGTTATATGCTGTGAAGAAAATCAACTAAAAGTCTACTCACAAATATAGAGGGACAAATATGAATATATTATGAAACAGAATGTAACGGCACAACATATTGGGGAAGCCTTTTATAGAGCAATTACAATTTTGTCTTTGTCCGAAGGGCATATCTTTTATGCAATTTCAATTGTCTATGCACGTGCACCCAGACATAAGTTAATACTAATCTATTTTTCGTGTTTGATGGCAAATCCCATTGTTCAAACAGGAAGATATAGGGCACAAATCAACAATTTGTTTGACTCTAAAAAATATAGTCCTGCTGCTCCTTGGAGGTAAAAAAGAAAATAGATTATTAATAATTAGCTGTTAGGTTGATTTGATCAGATATTGTGTAACATGGGAATGTAAAATCTAAAAAGTACGATGAAATATGCCGTACATCAAACAAAATACAGATACACAATTAATTGATAAGGTAATAAATTCAGGAATCAGCTAACAAGGATAACATTCGCTGGCGGACAATCAGACAAAAACATTGTCTTGCCACGATCATTGGAATTGTTTGTCTTCACCCCGTAATTAAAGCTATGCTCCTTTGACTAGTCAAACTGTCTTTTTCTTCGGAGTGATATAGCTCGCCATTTTACTTAATTTTATTACGAAATGATAGAAGAACTTTAGAGTATGTCAAACAGGGGTATCACTGTAAAGTTTTATGATATCAATAAATACATAGATTGATATAGTGCTTGTTTACCTTTCATTATGATCTCCTTATAATTTAAAGATCAAAGTCAAACTTTAATCTTAACTACACATTTTGTAAGACCACTTATCCATCTCCCATTTCAATATCATTATAATTTCACAACTTGTAATGAATCCCAAACAAGTACATAAGGAGCTGTTCCGGAAAATTGACAAATAGTCTGTTCGACCTAATAAATGCGGCAATACCAAAACGACAAATGGAGTCATAACATTATCCCGATATCATGTAAATCACAAGTCAATGGCATTCGCCATTCATTATCTTGACCGGATTTCAAACTTCGTCCAAAGTGTATCCACTAAATTACAATCTGCAATATACTGATTGACCTATAAATGTGGAAATACCAATACGACAAATTGAGGAATAACATTAACTAGATATCCGCAAATCACAAGTCAATAGCAATCGCCAATCATTGACTTGACCGGCTTTTCCAACTTCGTCAAAAGTGTGTCCGCTAAATTACAATCTGTAAATCTTTGAATATTTTAACCACTTCAGCCCACAAACACATAAAAAATAATCACTGTAATTGTATCCTAAATGTATCAAATTAATCACACCTCGTACTCGAAAGAACTTGAAAGGAAAATGAGATAATTTCATTACCATCGTCAGACCAAACATTGATCTACGATAGCTAAGGGAAAAAAAAAAAAAAACCAAACAAAAAAAATTCCACGAATTCAGCAACTAATACTCCAGATCTAGGGTTTTAACATCATCATAGAAACAATACATAAAAAACTGAACAGATGGATAATCTTCAATGCAAAAAAAATCACAAATAATAGAACCGACAATAACAAACACCTAAATTAACGTACTTCTATAACTCTACATGCATAAACAATTAGCAAGTGAAACTTATTGTGAAATAGAAACGCACCTTTGGTGGATCTGGAATTGATATGGGTCGGACTTTGGTTAAACACGGAGTTTTTCTGAAATCGACAAGCGGTGAAATGTGTGTGTAAGAGATATTTGTGTAGGATGGGAAAATGCTAAATCGCGTGAATACGAAGTTCCTCCAGATTTAGATCTCAAGATTATTCGACGCTTTTGGTCTACTGATTTTTATATTTAATTCCTTTTACATAAAGACGTATATGCCCTTGTAATTTCGCACAGAGAGGCAAGCCTCCATCCTTAGGGGCACGACTAAATCGGTGTCATAATATGTTTCATTAGTTCATCTCATTTAATAGAGTCAACCTTATGAGAGTTGAGATTGACTCAGATACCAAGAGATTTGAACTTATTTACAATTCTCAATTAGTGCCTATAAAACGGAAATGTGTTGGGATGAAAAATTTTCCAGGTCAATTTACATACCAACGTGAATATCGATTTGAACTTATATACAATTCTCAATTAGTGCCTATAAAACGGAAATGTGTTGTAGTGGAAAATTTTCGAGGTCATTTTACATACCAATATGAAAAAGTTGTGAATTTTTCGTAAAATGTTTCTTTTTTTACTTAAAATAAATATGTATTTTTGCAATTCTTGAAATAAAGCAACCATATTGAAGTCAATTATAAGTTGTTACGACCCAATAAAGATGTGCATCACAATTCAATCTTTTGCCATAATTTATAAAGATGTGTACTAGGAGTGAAGATAGGGGTAAAGCCTTTTTTTTTTTTTTTTTATAATGCTAGCATCGATTTAGGTGGTAGTGTAACGATTCAGTAACATACGAGATCCAATTCTAAATGATAGTATTTTTTTTTNGAGAATTAAGTTAAATCGACCAATCGCTACCCAATTTTATATTTATGACTTGTTTGATTTTTATTAAAATCAGAGAATTAAGTTAAATCGACCAATCGCTACCCAATTTTATATTTATGACTTGTTTGATTTTTATTAAAATCAGAGAATTAAGTTAAATCAAACAATCAAATTAACCACATCTTACATGAGTCCCACGATTTTTTAACCACAAATTTCAAAAATTTCTATCACAATCTACTAAAAATCTAATTTTAATCTCCACAAAACACTTACTTAGTATCACGTTGATCATTCAATTTGATTTTATTTTACCATAGTCACTCAATTTCATATTTAGTGTCATTGACTACCTAATTCGATTTTATTTCAACATGGTCACCCGACTTCATATTCAGTGTCACATTGATCATCAAATTTGATTATGTTAAATAAAGTTATTAAATAAAGTTATCAGGTGATTTGACTGAAACTAAGTATGAAGTTGATTAGTCATGGTGAAACAAAATCAAACTAGGTGACCAATGTTACAGTAAATATGAAGTTTGGTGATCATGGTAAAACAAAATTAAAGCGAGTGGCTACTGTGACACTATATATGAAATTTGGGTGACCAAGAGAATTAAGTTAAATCGACCAATCGCTACCCAATTTTATATTTATGACTTGTTTGATTTTTATTAAAATCGGAGAATTAAGTTAAATCGACCAATCGCTACCCAATTTTATATTTATGACTTGTTTGATTTTTATTAAAATCAGAGAATTAAGTTAAATCAAACAATCAATATTAACCACATCTTACATGAGTCCCACGATTTTTTAACCACAAATTTCAAAAATTTCTATCACAGTCTACTAAAAATCTAATTTTAATCTCCACAAAACACCCACTTAGTATCACGTTGATCATTCAATTTGATTTCATTTTACCATAGTCACTCAATTTCATATTTAGTGTCATTGACTACCTAATTCGATTTTATTTCAACATGGTCACCCGACTTCATACTCAGTGTCACATTGATCATCAAATTTGATTATGTTAAATAAAGTTATTAAATAAAGTTATCAGGTGATTTGACTGAAACTAAGTATGAAGTTGATTAGTCATGGTGAAACAAAATCAAACAAGGTGACCAATGTTACAGTAAATATGAAGTTTGGTGATCATGGTAAAACAAAATTAAAGCGAGTGGCTACTGTGAAACTATATATGAAATTTGGGTGACCAAAACGAGGTGACCAATGTTACAGTAAATCTGAAGTTTGGTGATCATGGTAAAACAAAATTAAAGCGAGTGGCTACCGTGACACTATATATGCAATTTGGGTGACCATTAGTGAATTCAACCATTTGAGAATTATATTGATTATTTGATTTTTTTAAATTTATTTAATTTTTATGAAAATAAAATTTCATCTTTCTAAACAATAGGGGTTGCTAATGGGACAAACTGCTCGTGGACACACTCGTTTCGGCTTAGACTCATTTTAAAACAAGTCATAAATCGAGTCGAGCTACAAAAAAGTGAAAATTATAAACAATCAGACTTTTAACCTTTCCAATTCAAAATTAAGATTTACAATTTTTTTTTTCAAATATCGGAAGATAAATAAAATTTTAATAATTTATTTAAAAATAAATAAAATTAAAACACAATGGAAACTCGATTTCAACTCCCAAACAACAAATCATAAATCTATCTATCTTCTACTTCTCTCTATATATGAGTATATTCTATCTTTATCCATCTCCCTACCCATCCCTTGTCTATTCTTGGATTGATCGGCACTTGCAGCGACGTCGCGCGAAAGGTAGCTCTCCTCTTGAACAACGTGCGCAGAAGGTGGTGTGGTAGCAATGATTTATGCGAAGAGCGCCGAAATAGGTTTTCTGGTGGTGTGGAAATAGTTGTTCGCGCAAATACCCCCGTCGACCTTTGATCATCGCAGCGGCGCTCTTCATTGTCCGTCGCAATGCACAAATATCAGATTGCCACTTTCAGGTCGCCATTGCGACTTCGGGATTCATCTGGTTGAAGCAGAATAAGAGTAAGATACACCATGATCATCATTGATTTGTGTTTTACAATTGTTGGTGGCAGTTCGGTGGTGATGGTGCTAACGATGGTGGTGAGGTGGTGTTGGTTATGGGTGTTAGTTCGTTTGAGACGGTGTACATGGTTTGTTGTTGTTGCTCATAATAGAAAATTGGTGTTGGTGTTGATGGTGGCGACGACGATAGCAGCGAATACAGATTCAAATCCCGCTGCAATTGGTAGTATTTGTGGTGCGGTGGTGTTTGCAGGTGGTTTTTGTGGTTGGTGGTATTTTTGTGGTGGCTGTTTAGTGATTTTAGATGGTGGCAGCGTTGTTATGTTATATTGGTGGTGGTTATTGTTAGCCCAAGAATAACTAATCAAGAGGGGGGGTGAATTGATTTTTAAAACTTTTTTCGAAAAATTAATCTAAATTCAAGTAAGTAAAGACTAAATAGATTAATTTTAATAATAAGCACAAATATGAAAGCGATAAGTAAAAGGACAAGAGGATGAAAAACAATATAATATGGAGGTTCGATCTAATACAATGATCTACGTCCCCCGTTACCAAGCTCTCTGGCACGAACGAGACATTTTTCACTATGTTGATTGACTTATGGTGCAATCCAACCATTTACAACACTTCCGGTGACTTACAACCAAGGAGCACCGATCATTTTACAACGTAGAGCTTTCCG